>JAVJHS010000547.1:0-23000 GCA_032873175.1 Leptopilina drosophilae | reverse complement strand
TCTGTGAGCGCGAAAACGAACCAGTATTTAAAATTTCGATCAAAATCGTTTCGAAATAATTCTTACTTAAAATTTGTGTTTCGTATCCTAATTCTTGAATATTTATTTATTCTTTACAGCAAGCAGAATGTCCTTTCTCAAATCTGAAAGCGCGAAAACGCGAAAAAATCTAAAATTTTGTTTTAAAATCGTTTCAAAATAATTCTTTCTTGAAAATTGTGTTTCGTATCGTAATTCTTGAATATTTATTTTTTCTTTACAGCAAGCATAATGCCTCTTATTGAATCTGAAAGCGCGAAGACGCGAAAACTATTATAAATTTTGTTTTAAAATCGTTTCGAAATAATTCTTTCTTGAAAATTGTGTTTTGTATCCTAATTCTCGAATATTTCTTTATTCTTTACAGCAAGCAGAATGTCTTTTCTGAAATCTGAAAGCGCGAAAACGCGAAAAAATTTAAAATTTTCTTTGAAAATCGTTTCGAAATAATTCTTTCTTGAAAATTGTGTTTCGAATCCTAATTCTTAAATATTTCTTCTTTCTTTACAGCATGCAGATTGTCTTTTCTTAAATCTGAAAGCGCTAAGACGCGAAAAGTATTTAAAATTTCGATTCAAAATCGTTTCGAAATAATAATTTCTTGAAAATTAAGTTTCAAATACTAATTCTTAAATATTTCTTCTTTCTTTACAGCATGCAGATTGTCTTTTCTTAAATCTGAAAGCGCGAAGACGCGAAAAGTATTTAAAATGTCGATTTAAAATCGTTTCGAAATAATAATTTCTTGAAAATTGTGTTTCGTATCCTAATTCCTGAATATTTTGTTATTCTTTACAGCAAGCAGAATGTCTCTTCTCGAATCTGTAAGCGCGAAAACAAACTAGTATTTAAAATTTCGATTCAAAGTCGTTTCGAAATAATTCTTTCTTGAAACTTATTGTTTCGCATCCTAATTCTTGAATATTTCTTTATTTTTTACAGCAAGCAGAATGTCTTTTCTCAAATCTGAAAGTGCGAAGACGCGAAAAGTATTTAAAATTTCGATTCAAAGTCGTTTCGAAATAATTCTTTCTTGAAAATTGTATTTCGAATCTTAATTCTTAAATATTTCTTTATTCTTTACAGCAAGCAGAATGTCTTTTCTCAAATCTGAAAGTGCGAAGACGCGAAAAGTATTTAAAATTTTGTTACAAAATCGTTTCGAAATAATTCTTTCTTAAAAATTGTGTTTCGAATCCTAATTCTTAAATATTTCTTCTTTCTTTACAGCATGCAGATTGTCTTTTCTCAAATCTAAAAGCGCGAAGACGCGAAAAGTATTTAAAATTTCGATTCAAAATCGTTTCGAAATAATTTTATCTTCAAAATTGTGTTTCGTATCCTAATTCTTAAGTATTTCTTCTTTCTTTACAGCAAACAGAATTTCACTTCTCGAATTTACAAGCGCGAAGACGCGAAAAGTATTTAAAATTTCGATTCAAAATCGTTTCGAAATAATTTTATCTTCAAAATTGTGTTTCGTATCCTAATTCTTAAGTATTTCTTCTTTCTTTACAGCAAACAGAATTTCACTTCTCGAATTTACAAGCGCGAAGACGCGAAAAGTATTTAAAATTTCGATTCAAAGTCGTTTCGAAATAATTCTTTCTTGAAAATTGTGTTTCGAATCTTAATTCTTAAATATTTCTTTATTCTTTACAGCAAGCAGAATGTCTTTTCTCAAATCTGAAAGTGCGAAGACGCGAAAAGTATTTAAAATTTTGTTACAAAATCGTTTCGAAATAATTCTTTCTTGAAAATTGTGTTTCGAATCCTAATTCTTAAACATTTCTTCTTTCTTTACAGCATGCAGATTGTCTTTTCTCAAATCTGAAAGCGCGAAGACGCGAAAAGTATTTAAAATTTAGATTCAAAATCGTTTCGAAATAATTCTATCTTCAAAATTGTGTTTCGTATCCTAATTCTTAAGTATTTCTTCTTTCTTTACAGCAAGCAGAATGTCTTTTCTCAAATCTAAAAGCGCGAAGACGCGAAAAGTATTTAAAATTTCGATTCAAAATCGTTTCGAAATAATAATTTCTTGAAAATTGTGTTTCGAATCCTAATTCTTAAATATTTCTTCTTTCTTTACAGCATGCAGATTGTCTTTTCTCAAATCTGAAAGTGCGAAGACGCGAAAAGTATTTAAAATTTCGATTCAAAATCGTTGTGAAATAATAATTTCTTGAAAATTGAGTTTCAAATCCTAATTCTTAAATATTTCTTCTTTCTTTACAGCATGCAGATTGTCTTTTCTCAAATCTGAAAGCGCGAAGACGCGAAAAGTATTTAAAATTTCGATTCAAAATCGTTTCGAAATAATAATTTCTTGAAAATTGTGTTTCGAATCCTAATTCTTAAATATTTCTTCTTTCTTTACAGCATGCAGATTGTCTTTTCTCAAATCTGAAAGCGCGAAGACGCGAAAAGTATTTAAAATTTCGATTCAAAATCGTTTCGAAATAAATCTATCTTTAAAATTGTGTTTCGTATCCTAATTCTTAAGTATTTCTTTATTCTTTACAGCAAGCAGAATGTCTTTTCTCATATCTGAAAGCACAAAAACGCGAAAAAATTAAAAATTTTGTTTTAAAATCGTTTCGAAATAATTTTTTTTTGAAAATTGTTTCGTATCCTAATTCTTAAATATTTCTTCTTTCTTTACAGCAAACAGAATTTCACTTCTCGAATTTAAAAGCGCGAAGACGCGAAAAGTAATCAAAATTTTTGTTCAAAATCGTTTCGAAATAATTCTTTCTTGAAAATTGTGTTTTATATCCTAATTCTTGAATATTTCTTTATTCTTTACAGCAAGCAGAATGTCTCCTATCGAATCGGAAAGCGCGAAAACGCGAAAAAATTTAAAATTTTCATTGAAAATCGTTTCGAAATAATTCTTTCTTAAAAATTGTGTTTCGTATTCTAATTTTTGAATATTTCTTTATTCTTTACAGCATGCAGATTGTCTTTTCTCAAATCTGAAAGCGCGAAGACGCGAAAACTATTTAAAATTTCGATTCAAAGTCGTTTCGAAATAATTCTTTCTTGAAATTTATTGTTTGGTATTCTAATTCTTGAATATTTCTTTATTCTTTACAGCAAGCAGAATGTCTTTTCTCAAATCTGAAAGTGCGAAGACGCGAAAAGTATTTAAAATTTTGTTACAAAATCGTTTCGAAATAATAATTTCTTGAAAATTGAGTTTCAAATCCTAATTCTTAAATATTTCTTCTTTCTTTACAGCATGCAGATTGTCTTTTCTTAAATCTGAAAGCGCGAAGACGCGAAAAGTATTTAAAATTTCGATTGAAAATGGTTTCGAAATAATAATTTCTTGAAAATTGTGTTTCGTATCCCAATTCCTAAATATTTTGTTATTCTTTACAGCAAGCAGAATGTCTCTTCTCGAATCTGTAAGCGCGAAAACAAACTAGTATTTAAAATTTCGATTCAAAGTCGTTTCGAAATAATTCTTTCTTGAAACTTATTGTTTCGTATCCTAATTCTTGAATATTTCTTTATTCTTTACAGCAAGCAGAATGTCTTTTCTCAAATCTGAAAGCGCGAAGACGCGAAAAGTATTTAAAATTTCGATTCAAAATCGTTTCGAAATAATAATTTCTTGAAAATTGAGTTTCAAATCCTAATTCTTAAATATTTCTTTATTCTTTACAGCAAACAATATGTCTCTTCTCAAATATAAAAGCGCAAAGACGTGAAAAGTATTTAAAATTTCGATTCAAAATCGTTTTAAAATAATTCTTTCTTGAAAATTGTGTTTCGTATCCTAATTCTTGAAAACTTATTTATTCTTTACAGCAAACAATATGTCTCTTCTTAAATATAAAAGCGCGAAGACGCGAAAAGTTTTTAAAATTTCGATTTCAAATCGTTTCGAAATAATTCTTTCTTGAAAATTGTGTTTCGTATCCTAATTTTTGAATATTTCTTTTTTCTTTACAGCAAGCAAAATTTCTCTTTTTGAATCTGAAAGCGTGAAAACGCTATAAGTAATTAAAATTTCGATTCAATATCGTTTCGATATAATTTTTTCTTGAAAATTGTGTTTCGTATCCTAATTCTTGAATACTTCTTTATTCTTTATAGCAAACAATATGTCTCTTCTCATATATAAAAGCGCGAAGACGCGAAAAGTATTTAAAATTTCGGTTTCAAATCGTTTCGAAATAATTCTTTCTTGAAAATTGTGTTTTGTATCCTAATTCTTAAATATTTTTTTATTCTTTACAGCAAGCAAAATGTCTCTTCTCGAATCTGTGAGCGCGAAAACGAACCAGTATTTAAAATTTCGATCAAAATCGTTTCGAAATAATTCTTACTTAAAATTTGTGTTTCGTATCCTAATTCTTGAATATTTATTTATTCTTTACAGCAAGCAGAATGTCCTTTCTCAAATCTGAAAGCGCGAAAACGCGAAAAAATCTAAAATTTTGTTTTAAAATCGTTTCAAAATAATTCTTTCTTGAAAATTGTGTTTCGTATCGTAATTCTTGAATATTTATTTTTTCTTTACTGCAAGCAAAATTTCTCTTCTTGAATCTGAAAGCGCGAAGACGCGAAAACTATTATAAATTTTGTTTTAAAATCGTTTCGAAATAATTCTTTCTTGAAAATTGTGTTTTGTATCCTAATTCTTAAATATTTCTTCTTCCTTTACAGCATGCAGATTGTCTTTTCTTAAATCTGAAAGCGCTAAGACGCGAAAAGTATTTAAAATTTCGATTCAAAATCGTTTCGAAATAATAATTTCTTGAAAATTAAGTTTCAAATCCTAATTCTTAAATATTTCTTCTTTCTTTACAGCATGCAGATTGTCTTTTCTCAAATCTGAAAGCGCGAAGACGCGAAAAGTATTTAAAATGTCGATTTAAAATCGTTTCGAAATAATAATTTCTTGAAAATTGTGTTTCGTATCCTAATTCCTGAATATTTTGTTATTCTTTACAGCAAGCAGAATGTCTCCTCTCGAATCTGTAAGCGCGAAAACAAACTAGTATTTAAAATTTCGATTCAAAGTCGTTTCGAAATAATTCTTTCTTGAAACTTATTGTTTCGCATCCTAATTCTTGAATATTTATTTATTTTTTACAGCAAGCAGAATGTCTTTTCTCAAATCTGAAAGTGCGAAGACGCGAAAAGTATTTAAAATTTCGATTCAAAGTCGTTTCGAAATAATTCTTTCTTGAAAATTGTGTTTCGAATCTTAATTCTTAAATATTTCTTTATTCTTTACAGCAAGCAGAATGTCTTTTCTCAAATCTGAAAGTGCGAAGACGCGAAAAGTATTTAAAATTTTTTTACAAAATCGTTTCGAAATAATTCTTTCTTAAAAATTGTGTTTCGAATCCTAATTCTTAAATATTTCTTCTTTCTTTACAGCAAGCAGAATTTCTCTTCTCGAATCTAAAAGCGCGAAAACGCGAAAAGTATTTAAAATTTCGATTTAAAATCGTTTCGAAATAATTCTATGTTCAAAATTGTGTTTCGTATCCTAATTCTTAAATATTTCTTTATTCTTTACAGCAAGCAGAATGTATTTTCTCAAATCTAAAAGCGCGAAAACGCGAAAAAATCTAAAATTTTGTTTTAAAATCGTTTCAAAATAATTCTATCTTCAAAATTGTGTTTTATATCCTAATTCTTGAATATTTCTTTATTCTTTACAGCAAGCAGAATGTCTCCTATCGAATCGGAAAGCGCGAAAACGCAAAACAATTTAAAATTTTCTTTGAAAATCGTTTCGAAATAATTCTTTCATGAATATTGTGTTTCGAATCCTAATTCTTAAATATTTCTTCTTTCTTTACAGCATGCAGATGGTCTTTTCTCAAATCTGAAAGCACGAAGACGCGAAAAGTATTTAAAATTTGGATTCAAAATCGTTTCGAAATAATAATTTCTTGAATATTGTGTTTCGAATCCTAATTCTTAAATATTTCTTCTTTCTTTACAGCATGCAGATTGTCTTTTCTCAAATCTGAAAGCGCGAAGACGCGAAAAGTATTTAAAATTTCGATTCAAAAACGTTTCGAAATAATTTTATCTTCAAAATTGTGTTTCGTATCCTAATTCTTAAGTATTTCTTCTTTCTTTACAGCAAACAGAATTTCACTTCTCGAATTTACAAGCGCGAAGACGCGAAAAGTTATCAAAATTTCTGTTCAAAACCGTTTCGAAATAATTCTTTCTTGAAAATTGTGTTTTGTATCCTAATTCTTAAATATTTCTTCTTTCTTTACAGCAAGCAGAATTTCTCTTCTCGAATCTAAAAGCGCGAAGACGCGAAAAGTATTTAAAAATTCGATTTAAAATCGTTTCGAAATAATTCTATGTTCAAAATTGTGTTTCGAATCCTAATTCTTAAATATTTCTTCTTTCTTTACAGCATGCAGATTGTCATTTCTCAAATCTGAAAGTGCGAAGACGCGAAAAGTATTTAAAATTTCGATTCAAAATCGTTTCGAAATAATTTTTTTTTGAAAATTGTTTCGTATCCTAATTCTTAAATATTTCTTCTTTCTTTACAGCAAACAGAATTTCACTTCTCGAATTTAAAAGCGCGAAGACGCGAAAAGTAATCAAAATTTTTGTTCAAAATCGTTTCGAAATAATTCTTTCTTAAAAATTGTGTTTCGTATTCTAATTTTTGAATATTTCTTTATTCTTTACAGCATGCAGATTGTATTTTCTCAAATCTGAAAGCGCGAAGACGCGAAAACTATTTAAAATTTCGATTCAAAGTCGTTTCGAAATAATTCTTTCTTGAAATTTATTGTTTGGTATTCTAATTCTTGAATATTTCTTTATTCTTTACAGCAAGCAGAATGTCTTTTCTCAAATCTGAAAGTGCGAAGACGCGAAAAGTATTTAAAATTTTGTTACAAAATCGTTTCGAAATAATTCTTTCTTGAAAATTGTGTTTTGTATCATAATTCTCGAATATTTCTTTATTCTTTACAGCAAGCAGAATGTCTTTTCTCAAATCTAAAAGCGCGAAAACGCGAAAAAATTAAAAATTTTCTTTGAAAATCGTTTCGAAATAATTCTTTCTTGAATATTGTGTTTCGAATCCTAATTCTTAAATATTTCTTCTTTCTTTACAGCATGCAGATGGTCTTTTCTCAAATCTGAAAGCACGAAGACGCGAAAAGTATTTAAAATTTCGATTCAAAATCGTTTCGAAATAATAATTTCTTGAATATTGTGTTTCGAATCCTAATTCTTAAATATTTCTTCTTTCTTTACAGCATGCAGATTGTCTTTTCTCAAATCTGAAAGCGCGAAGACGCGAAAAGTATTTATAATTTCGATTCAAAATCGTTTCGAAATAATAATTTCTTGAAAATTGTGTTTCGAATCCTAATTCTTAAATATTTCTTCTTTCTTTACAGCATGCCGATTGTCTTTTTTCAAATCTGAAAGCGCGAAGACGCGAAAAGTATTTAAAATTTCGATTCAAAATCGTTTCGAAATAATTTTATCTTCAAAATTGTGTTTCGTATCCTAATTCTTAAGTATTTCTTCTTTCTTTACAGCAAACAGAATATCACTTCTCGAATTTACAAGCGCAAAGACGCGAAAAGTAATCAAAATTTCTGTTCAAAACCGTTTCGAAATAATTCTTTCTTGAAAATTGTGTTTTGTATCCTAATTCTTAAATATTTCTTCTTTCTTTACAGCAAGCAGAATTTTTCTTCTCGAATCTAAAAGCGCGAAGACGCGAAATGTATTTAAAATTTCGATTTAAAATCGTTTCGAAATAATTCTATGTTCAAAATTGTGTTTCGAATCCTAATTCTTAAATATTTCTTCTTTCTTTACAGCATGCAGATTGTCTTTTCTCAAATCTGAAAGTGCGAAGACGCGAAAAGTATTTAAAATTTCGATTCAAAATCGTTTCGAAATAATAATTTCTTGAAAATTGAGTTTCAAATCCTAATTCTTAAATATTTCTTCTTTCTTTACAGCATGCAGATTGTCTTTTCTCAAATCTGAAAGCGCGAAGACGCGAAAAGTATTTAAAATTTCGATTCAAAGTCGTTTCGAAATAATTCTTTCTTGAAACTTATTGTTTCGTATCCTAATTCTTGAATATTTCTTTATTCTTTACAGCAAGCAGAATGTCTTTTCTCAAATCTGAAAGTGCGAAGACGCGAAAAGTATTTAAAATTTCGATTCAAAGTCGTTTCGAAATAATTCTTTCTTGAAACTTATTGATTCGTATCCTAATTCTTGAATATTTCTTTATTCTTTACAGCAAGCAGAATGTCTTTTCTCAAATCTGAAAGCGCGAAGACGCGAAAAGTATTTAAAATTTCGATTCAAAATCGTTTCGAAATAATAATTTCTTGAAAATTGTGTTTCGAATCCTAATTCTTAAATATTTCTTCTTTCTTTACAGCATGCAGATTGTCTTTTCTCAAATCTGAAAGCGCGAAGACGCGAAAAGTATTTAAAATTTCGATTCAAAATCGTTTCGAAATAATTCTATGTTCAAAATTGTGTTTCGTATCCTAATTCTTAAATATTTCTTCTTTCTTTACAGCATGCAGATTGTCTTTTCTCAAATCTGAAAGCGCGAAGACGCGAAAAGTATTTAAAATTTCGATTCAAAATCGTTTCGAAATAATAATTTCTTGAAAATTGTGTTTCGAATCCTAATTCTTAAACATTTCTTCTTTCTTTACAGCATGCAGATTGTCTTTTCTCAAATCTGAAAGCGCAAAGACGCGAAAAGTATTTAAAATTTCGATTCAAAATCGTTTCGAAATAATAATTTCTTGAATATTGTGTTTCGAATCCTAATTCTTAAATATTTCTTCTTTCTTTACAGCATGCAGATTGTCTTTTCTCAAATCTGAAAGCGCGAAGACGCGAAAAGTATTTAAAATTTCGATTCAAAATCGTTTCGAAATAATAATTTCTTGAAAATTGTGTTTCGAATCCTAATTCTTAAACATTTCTTCTTTCTTTACAGCATGCAGATTGTCTTTTCTCAAATCTGAAAGCGCAAAGACGCGAAAAGTATTTAAAATTTCGATTCAAAATCGTTTCGAAATAATTCTTTCTTGAAAATTGTGTTTCGTATTCTAATTTTTGAATATTTCTATATTCTTTACAGCATGCAGATTGTCTTTTCTCAAATCTGAAAGCGCGAAGACGCGAAAAGTATTTAAAATTTCGATTCAAAGTCGTTTCGAAATAATTCTTTCTTGAAATTTATTGTTTGGTATTCTAATTCTTGAATATTTCTTTATTCTTTACAGCAAGCAGAATGTCTTTTCTCAAATCTGAAAGTGCGAAGACGCGAAAAGTATTTAAAATTTTGTTACAAAATCGTTTCGAAATAATAATTTATAGAAAATTGAGTTTCAAATCCTAATTCTTAAATATTTCTTCTTTCATTACAGCATGCAGATTATCTTTTCTTAAATCTGAAAGCGCGAAGACGCGAAAAGTATTTAAAATTTCGATTTAAAATCGTTTCGAAATAATAATTTCTTGAAAATTGTGTTTCGTATCCTAATTCCTAAATATTTTGTTATTCTTTACAGCAAGCAGAATGTCTCTTCTCGAATCTGTAAGCGCGAAAACAAACTAGTATTTAAAATTTCGATTCAAAGTCGTTTCGAAATAATTCTTTCTTGAAAGTTATTGTTTCGTATCCTAATTCTTGAATATTTCTTTATTCTTTACAGCAAGCAGAATGTCTTTTCTCAAATCTGAAAGTGCGAAGACGCGAAAAGTATTTAAAATTTCGATTCAAAGTCGTTTCGAAATAATTCTTTCTTGAAACTTATTGATTCGTATCCTAATTCTCGAATATTTCTTTATTCTTTACAGCAAGCAGAATGTCTTTTCTCAAATCTGAAAGCGCGAAAACGCGAAAAAATTTAAAATTTTCTTTGAAAATCGTTTCGAAATAAATCTTTCTTGAAAATTGTGTTTCGAATCCTAATTCTTAAACATTTCTTCTTTCTTTACAGCATGCAGATTGTCTTTTCTCAAATCAAAAAGCGCGAAGACGCGAAAAGTATTTAAAATTTCGATTCAAAATCGTTTCGAAATAATTCTATCTTCAAAATTGTGTTTCGTATCCTAATTCTTAAGTATTTCTTCTTTCTTTACAGCAAACAGAATTTCACTTCTCGACTTTAAAAGCGCGAAGACTTGAAAAGTAATCAAAATTTCTGTTCAAATCCGTTTCGAAATAATTCTTTCTTGAAAATTGTTTCGTATCCTAATTCTTAAATAATTTTTCTTTCTTTACAGCAAACAGAATTTCACTTCTCGAATTTAAAAGCGCGAAGACGCGAAAAGTAATCAAAATTTCTGTTCAAAACCGTTGCGAAATAATTCTTTTTGAAAATTGTGTTTTATATCCTAATTCTTAAATATTTCTTCTTTCTTTACAGCAAGCAGAATTTCTCTTCTCGAATCTGAAAGCGCGAAGACGCGAAAAGTATTTAAAATTTCGATTCAAAATCGTTTGGAAATAAATCTATCTTCAAAATTGTGTTTCGTATCCTAATTCTTAAGTATTTCTTTATTCTTTACAGCAAGCAGAATGTCTTTTCTCAAATCTGAAAGCGCAAAAACGCGAAAAAATTAAAAATTATGTTTTAAAATCGTTTCGAAATAATTCTTTCTTGAAAATTGTTTCGTATCCTAATTCTTAAATATTTCTTCTTTCTTTACAGCAAACAGAATTTCACTTCTCGAATTTAAAAGCGCGAAGACGCGAAAAGTAATCAAAATTTCTGTTCAAAACCGTTGCGAAATAATTCTTTCTTGAAAATTGTGTTTTATATCCTAATTCTTAAATATTTCTTCTTTCTTTACAGCAAGCAGAATTTCTCTTCTCGAATCTGAAAGCGCGAAGACGCGAAAAGTATTTAAAATTTTGATTTAAAATCGTTTCGAAATAATTCTATGTTCAAAATTGTGTTTCGTATCCTAATTCTTAAATATTTCTTTATTCTTTACAGCAAGCAGAATGTATTTTCTCAAATCTGAAAGCGCGAAAACGCGAAAAAATTTAAAATTTTGTTTTAAAATCGTTTCAAAATAATTCTTTCTTGAAAATTGTGTTTCGTATCGTAATTCTTGAATATTTATTTTTTCTTTACAGCAAGCATCATGCCTCTTATTGAATCTGAAAGCGCGAAGACGCGAAAACTATTATAAATTTTGTTTTAAAATCGTTTCGAAATAATTCTTTCTTGAAAATTGTGTTTTGTATCCTAATTCTCGAATATTTCTTTATTCTTTACAGCAAGCAGAATGTTTTTTCTCAAATCTAAAAGCGCGAAAACGCGAAAAAATTTAAAATTTTCTTTGAAAATCGTTTCGAAATAATTCTTTCTTGAAAATTGTGTTTTGTATCCTAATTCTTAAATATTTCTTCTTTCTTTACAGCAAGCAGATTGTCTTTTCTCAAATCTGAAAGCGCGAAGACGCGAAAAGTATTTAAAATTTCGATTTAAATCGTTTCGAAATAATTCTATGTTCAAAATTGTGTTTCGAATCCTAATTCTTAAATAATTCCTCTTTCTTTACAGCATGCAGATTGTCTTTTCTCAAATCTGAAAGCGCGAAGACGCGAAAAGTATTTAAAATTGCGATTCAAAATCGTTTCGAAATAATAATTTCTTGAAAATTGTGTTTCGAATCCTAATTCTTAAATATTTCTTCTTTCTTTACAGCATGCAGATTGTCTTTTCTCAAATCTGAAAGCGCGAAGACGCGAAAAGTATTTAAAATTTCGATTCAAAATCGTTTCGAAATAATTCTATGTTCAAAATTGTGTTTCGTATCCTAATTCTTAAATATTTCTTTATTCTTTACAGCAAGCAGAATGTATTTTCTCAAATCTGAAAGCGCGAAAACGCGAAAAAATTTAAAATTTTGTTTTAAAATCGTTTCAAAATAATTCTTTCTTGAAAATTGTGATTCGTATCGTAATTCTTGAATATTTATTTTTTCTTTACAGCAAGCATCATGCCTCTTATTGAATCTGAAAGCGCGAAGACGCGAAAACTATTATAAATTTTGTTTTAAAATCGTTTCGAAATAATTCTTTCTTGAAAATTGTGTTTTGTATCCTAATTCTCGAATATTTCTTTATTCTTTACAGCAAGCAGAATGTCTTTTCTCAAATCTGAAAGCGCGAAAACGCGAAAAAATTTAAAATTTTCTTTGAAAATCGTTTCGAAATCATTCTTTCTTGAAAATTGTGTTTTATATCCTAATTCTTGAATATTTCTTTATTCTTTACAGCAAGCAGAATGTCTCCTATCGAATCGAAAAGCGCGAAAACGCGAGAAAATTTAAAATTTTCTTTGAAAATCGTTTCGAAATAATTCTTTCTTGAAAATTGTGTATCGTATTCTAATTTTTGAATATTTCTTTATTCTTTACAGCATGCAGATTGTCTTTTCTCAAATCTGAAAGCGCTAAGACGCGAAAAGTATTTAAAATTTCGATTCAAATTCGTTTCGAAATAATTCTTTCTTGAAATTTATTGTTTGGTATTCTAATTCTTGAATATTTCTTTATTCTTTACAGCAAGCAGAATGTCTTTTCTCAAATCTGAAAGCGCGAAGACGCGAAAAGTATTTAAAATTTCGATTCAAAATCGTTTCGAAATAATAATTTCTTGAAAATTGTGTTTCGAATCCTAATTCTTAAATATTTCTTCTTTCTTTACAGCATGCAGATTGTCTTTTCTCAAATCTGAAAGCGCGAAGACGCGAAAAGTATTTAAAATTTCGATTCAAAATCGTTTCGAAATAATTCTATGTTCAAAATTGTGTTTCGTATCCTAATTCTTAAATATTTCTTTATTCTTTACAGCAAGCAGAATGTATTTTCTCAAATCTGAAAGCGCGAAAACGCGAAAAAATTTAAAATTTTGTTTTAAAATCGTTTCAAAATAATTCTTTCTTGAAAATTGTGTTTCGTATCGTAATTCTTGAATATTTATTTTTTCTTTACAGCAAGCATCATGCCTCTTATTGAATCTGAAAGCGCGAAGACGCGAAAACTATTATAAATTTTGTTTTAAAATCGTTTCGAAATAATTCTTTCTTGAAAATTGTGTTTTGTATCCTAATTCTCGAATATTTCTTTATTCTTTACAGCAAGCAGAATGTCTTTTCTCAAATCTGAAAGCGCGAAAACGCGAAAAAATTTAAAATTTTCTTTGAAAATCGTTTCGAAATCATTCTTTCTTGAAAATTGTGTTTTATATCCTAATTCTTGAATATTTCTTTATTCTTTACAGCAAGCAGAATGTCTCCTATCGAATCGAAAAGCGCGAAAACGCGAAAAAATTTAAAATTTTCTTTGAAAATCGTTTCGAAATAATTCTTTCTTGAAAATTGTGTATCGTATTCTAATTTTTGAATATTTCTTTATTCTTTACAGCATGCAGATTGTCTTTTCTCAAATCTAAAAGCGCTAAGACGCGAAAAGTATTTAAAATTTCGATTCAAAGTCGTTTCGAAATAATTCTTTCTTGAAATTTATTGTTTGGTATTCTAATTCTTGAATATTTCTTTATTCTTTACAGCAAGCAGAATGTCTTTTCTCAAATCTGAAAGTGCGAAGACGCGAAAAGTATTTAAAATTTTGTTACAAAATCGTTTCGAAATAATAATTTCTTGAAAATTGTGTTTCGAATCCTAATTCTTAAATATTTCTTCTTTCTTTACAGCATGCAGATTGTCTTTTCTCAAATCTGAAAGCGCGAAGACGCGAAAAGTATTTAAAATTTCGATTCAAAATCGTTTCGAAATAATAATTTCTTGAAAATTGTGTTTCGAATCCTAATTCTTAAACATTTCTTCTTTCTTTACAGCATGCAGATTGTCTTTTCTCAAATCTGAAAGCGCGAAGACGCGAAAAGTAATCAAAATTTCTGTTCAAACCCGTTTCGAAATAATTCTTTCTTGAAAATTGTGTTTTGTATCCTAATTCTTGAATATTTCTTCTTTCTTTGCAGCAAGCAGAATTTCTCTTCTCGAATCTAAAAGCGCGAAGACGCGAAAAGTATTTAAAATTTCGATTTAAAATCGTTTCGAAATAATTCTATGTTCAAAATTGTGTTTCGTATCCTAATTCTTAAATATTTCTTTATTCTTTACAGCAAGCAGAATGTATTTTCTCAAATCTAAAAGCGCGAAAACGCGAAAAAATCTAAAATTTTGTTTTAAAATCGTTTCGAAATAATTCTTTCTTAAAAATTGTGTTTTGTATCCTAATTCTCGAATATTTCTTTATTCTTTACAGCAAGCAGAATGTCTTTTCTCAAATCTGAAAGCGCGAAAACGCGAAAAAATTTAAAATTTTCTTTGAAAATCGTTTCAAAATAATTCTTTCTTGAAAATAGTGTTTCGAATCCTAATTCTTAAATATTTCTTCTTTCTTTACAGCATGCAGATTGTCTTTTCTCAAATCTGAAAGCGCGAAGACGCGAAAAGTATTTAAAATTTTGATTCAAAATCGTTTCGAAATAATAATTTCTTGAAAATTGAGTTTCAAATCCTAATTCTTAAATATTTCTTCTTTCTTTACAGCATGCAGATTGTCTTTTCTCAAATCTGAAAGCGCGAAGACGAGAAAAGTATTTAAAATTTCGATTCCAAATCGTTTCGAAATAATTCATTCTTGAAAATTGTTTCGTATCCTAATTCTTAAATATTTCTTCTTTCTTTACAGCAAACAGAATTTCACTTCTCGAATTTAAAAGCGCGAAGACGCGAAAAGTAATCAAAATTTCTGTTCAAAACCGTTTCGAAATAATTCTTTCTTGAAAATTGTGTTTTATATCCTAATTCTTGAATATTTCTTTATTCTTTACAGCAAGCAGAATGTCTTTTCTCAAATCTGAAAGTGCGAAGACGCGAAAAGTATTTAAAATATAGTTACAAAATCGTTTCGAAATAATTCTTTCTTGAAAATTGTGTTTCGAATCCTAATTCTTAAATATTTCTTCTTTCTTTACAGCAAGCAGAATTTCTCTTCTCGAATCTGAAAGCGCGAAGACGCGAAAAGTATTTAAATTTTAATTTAAAATCGTTTCGAAATAATTCTATGTTCAAAATTGTGTTTCGTATCCTAATTCTTAAATATTTCTTTATTCTTTACAGCAAGCAGAATGTATTTTCTCAAATCTGAAAGCGCGAAAACGCGAAAAAATCTAAAATTTTGTTTTAAAATCGTTTCAAAATAATTCTTTCTTGAAAATTGTGTTTCGTATCGTAATTTTTGAATATTTATTTTTTCTTTACAGCAAGCATAATGCCTCTTATTGAATCTGAAAGCGCGAAGACGCGAAAACTATTATAAATTTTGTTTTAAAATCGTTTCAAAATAATTCTTTCTTGAAAATTGTGTTTTGTATCCTAATTCTCGAATATTTCTTTATTCTTTACAGCAAGCAGAATGTCTTTTCTCAAATCTGAAAGCGCGAAGACGCGAAAAGTATTTAAAATTTCGATTCAATATCGTTTCGAAATAATTCTTTCTTAAAAATTGTGTTTCCAATCCTAATTCTTAAATATTTCTTCTTTCTTTACAGCATGCAGATTGTCTTTTCTCAAATCTGAAAGCGCGAAGACGCGAAAAGTATTTAAAATTTCGATTCAAAATCGTTTCGAAATAATAATTTCTTGAAAATTGAGTTTCAAATCCTAATTCTTAAATATTTCTTCTTTCTTTACAGCATGCAGATTGTCTTTTCTCAAATCTGAAAGCGCGAAGACGCGAAAAGTATTTAAAATTTCGATTCAAAATCGTTTCGAAATAATTCTATCTTCAAAATTGTGTTTCGTATCCTAGTTCTTAAGTATTTCTTCTTTCTTTACAGCAAACAGAATTTCACTTCTCGAATTTAAAAGCGCGAAGACGCGAAAAGTAATCAAAATTTCTGTTCAAATCCGTTTCGAAATAATTCTTTCTTGAAAATTGTGTTTTGTATCCTAATTCTTAAATATTTCTTCTTTCTTTACAGCATGCAGATTGTCTTTTCTTAAATCTGAATGCGCGAAGACGCGAAAAGTATTTAAAATTTCGATTCAATATCGTTTCGAAATAATTCTTTCTTAAAAATAGTGTTTCGAATCCTAATTCTTAAATATTTCTTCTTTCTTTACAGCATGCAGATTGTCTTTTCTCAAATCTGAAAGCGCGAAGACGCGAAAAGTATTTAAAATTTCGATTCAAAATCGTTTCGAAATAATAATTTCTTGAAAATTGAGTTTCAAATCCTAATTCTTAAATATTTCTTCTTTCTTTACAGCATGCAGATTGTCTTTTCTCAAATCTGAAAGCGTGAAGACGAGAAAAGTATTTAAAATTTCGATTCAAAATCGTTTCGAAATAATTCTATCTTCAAAATTGTGTTTCGTATCCTAATTCTTAAGTATTTCTTCTTTCTTTACAGCAAACAGAATTTTACTTCTCGAATTTAAAAGCGCGAAGACGCGAAAAGTAATCAACATTTCTGTTCAAATCCGTTTCGAAATAATTCTTTCTTGAAAATTGTGTTTTGTATCCTAATTCTTAAATATTTCTTCTTTCTTTACAGCAAGCAGAATTTCTCTTCTCGAATCTAAAAGCGCGAAGACGCGAAAAGTATTTAAAATTTCGATTTAAAATCGTTTCGAAATAATTCTATGTTCAAAATTGTGTTTCGAATCCTAATTCTTAAATATTTCTTCTTTCTTTACAGCATGCAGATTGTCTTTTCTTTAATCTGAAAGCGCGAAGACGCGAAAAGTATTTAAAATTTCGATTCAATATCGTTTCGAAATAATTCTTTCTTAAAAATTGTGTTTCGAATCCTAATTCTTAAATATTTCTTCTTTCTTTACAGCATGCAGATTGTCTTTTCTCAAATCTGAAAGCGCGAAGACGCGAAAAGTACTTAAAATTTCGATTCAAAATCGTTTCGAAATAATAATTTCTTGAAAATTGAGTTTCAAATCCTAATTGTTAAATATTTCTTCTTTCTTTACAGCATGCAGATTGTCTTTTCTCAAATCTGAAAGCGCGAAGACGCGAAAAGTATTTAAAATTTCGATTCAAAATCGTTTCGAAATAATAATTTCTTGAAAATTGTGTTTCGTATCCTAATTCTTAAATATTTCTTCTTTCTTTACAGCAAACAGAATTTCACTTCTCGAATTTAAAAGCGCGAAGACGCGAAAAGTAATCAAAATTTCTGTTCAAAACCGTTTCGAAATAATTCTATCTTGAAAATTGTGTTTTATATCCTAATTCTTGAATATTTCTTTATTCTTTACAGCAAGCAGAATGTCTCCTATCGAATCGGAAAGCGCAAAAACGCGAAAAAATTTAAAATTTTCTTTGAAAATCGTTTCGAAATAATTCTTTCTTGAAAATTGTGTTTCGTATCCTAATTCTTGAATATTTCTTTTTTCTTTATAGCAAGCAGAATGTCTTTTCTCGAATCTGTAAGCGCGAAAACAAACTAGTATTTGAAATTTCGATTCAAAATCGTTTTGAAATAATCCATTCTTCAAAATTGTGTTTCGTATCCTAATTCTTAAATATTTCTTTTTTCTTTACAGCATGCAGATTGTCTTTTCTCAAATCTGAAAGCGCGAAGACGCGAAAAGTATTTAAAATTTCGATTTAAAATCGTTTCGAAATAATAATTTCTTGAAAATTGAGTTTCAAATCCTAATTCTTAAATATTTCTTCTTTCTTTACAGCATGCAGATTGTCTTTTCTCAAATCTGAAAGCGCGAAGACGCGAAAAGTATTTAAAATTTCGATTCAAAATCGTTTCGAAATAATAATTTCTTGAAAATTGAGTTTCAAATCCTAATTCTTAAATATTTCTTCTTTCTTTACAGCATGCAGATTGTCTTTTCTCAAATCTGAAAGCGCGAAGACGAGAAAAGTATTTAAAATTTCGATTCAAAATCGTTTCGAAATAATTCTTTCTTGAAAATTGTTTCGTATCCTAATTCTTAAATATTTCTTCTTTCTTTACAGCAAACAGAATTTCACTTCTCGAATTTAAAAGCGCGAAGACGCGAAAAGTATTGAAAATTTCTGTTCAAAACCGTTTCGAAATAATTCTTTCTTGAAAATTGTGTTTCATATCCTAATTCTTGAATATTTCTTTATTCTTTACAGCAAGCAGAATTTTACTTCTCGAATTTAAAAGCGCGAAGACGCGAAAAGTAATCAACATTTCTGTTCAAATCCGTTTCGAAATAATTCTTTCTTGAAAATTGTGTTTTGTATCCTAATTCTTAAATATTTCTTCTTTCTTTACAGCAAGCAGAATTTCTCTTCTCGAATCTAAAAGCGCGAAGACGCGAAAAGTATTTAAAATTTCGATTCAAAATCGTTTCGAAATAATAATTTCTTGAAAATTGAGTTTCAAATCCTAATTCTTAAATATTTCTTCTTTCTTTACAGCATGCAGATTGTCTTTTCTCAAATCTGAAAGCGCGAAGACGCGAAAAGTATTTAAAATTTCGATTCAAAATCGTTTCGAAATAATAATTTCTTGAAAATTGTGTTTCGAATCCTAATTCTTAAATATTTCTTCTTTCTTTACAGCATGCAGATTGTCCTTTCTCAAATCTGAAAGCGCGAAGACGCGAAAAGTATTTAAAATTTCAATTCAAAATCGTTTCGAAATAATTCTATCTTCAAAATTGTGTTTCGAATCCTAATTCTTAAATATTTCTTCTTTCTTTACAGCATGCAGATTGTCTTTTCTCAAATCTGAAAGCGCGAAGACGCGAAAAGTATTTAAAATTTCGATTCAAAATCGTTTCGAAATAATAATTTCTTGAAAATTGAGTTTCAAATCCTAATTCTTAAATATTTCTTCTTTCTTTACAGCATGCAGATTGTCTTTTCTCAAATCTGAAAGCGCGAAGACGAGAAAAGTATTTAAAATTTCGATTCAAAATCGTTTCGAAATAATTCTTTCTTGAAAATTGTTTCGTATCCTAATTCTTAAATATTTCTTCTTTCTTTACAGCAAACAGAATTTCACTTCTCGAATTTAAAAGCGCGAAGACGCGAAAAGTATTGAAAATTTCTGTTCAAAACCGTTTCGAAATAATTCTTTCTTGAAAATTGTGTTTTATATCCTAATTCTTGAATATTTCTTTATTCTTTACAGCAAGCAGAATTTCTCTTCTCGAATCTAAAAGCGCGAAGACGCGAAAAGTATTTAAAATTTCGATTTAAAATCGTTTCGAAATAATTCTATGTTCAAAATTGTGTTTCGAATCCTAATTCTTAAATATTTCTTCTTTCTTTACAGCATGCAGATTGTCTTTTCTTTAATCTGAAAGCGCGAAGACGCGAAAAGTATTTAAAATTTCGATTCAATATCGTTTCGAAATAATTCTTTCTTAAAAATTGTGTTTCGAATCCTAATTCTTAAATATTTCTTCTTTCTTTACAGCATGCAGATTGTCTTTTCTCAAATCTGAAAGCGCGAAGACGCGAAAAGTATTTAAAATTTTCTTTGAAAATCGTTTCGAAATAATTCTTTCTTGAAAATTGTGTTTCGTATCCTAATTCTTGAATATTTCTTTTTTCTTTATAGCAAGCAGAATGTCTTTTCTCGAATCTGTAAGCGCGAAAACAAACTAGTATTTGAAATTTCGATTCAAAATCGTTTTGAAATAATCCATTCTTCAAAATTGTGTTTCGTATCCTAATTCTTAAATATTTCTTTTTTCTTTACAGCATGCAGATTGTCTTTTCTCAAATCTGAAAGCGCGAAGACGCGAAAAGTATTTAAAATTTCGATTCAAAATCGTTTCGAAATAATAATTTCTTGAAAATTGTGTTTCGAATCCTAATTCTTAAATATTTCTTCTTTCTTTACAGCATGCAGATTGTCCTTTCTCAAATCTGAAAGCGCGAAGACGCGAAAAGTATTTAAAATTTCAATTCAAAATCGTTTCGAAATAATTCTATCTTCAAAATTGTGTTTCGTATCCTAATTCTTAAGTATTTCTTTATTCTTTACAGCCAGCAGAATGTCTTTCCTCAAATCTGAAAGCGCAAAAACGCGAAAAAATTAAAAATTTTGTTTTGAAATCGTTTCGAAATAATTCTTTCTTAAAAATTGTTTCGTATACTAATTGTTAAATATTTTTTCTTTCTTTACAGCAAACAGAATTTCACTTCTCGAATTTAAAAGCGCGAAGACGCGAAAAGTAATCAAAATTTCTGTTCAAAACCGTTTCGAAATAATTCTTTCTTGAAAATTGTGTTTTATATCCTAATTCTTGAATATTTCTTTATTCTTTACAGCAAGCAGAATGTCTCCTATCGAATCGGAAAGCGCGAAAACGCGAAAAAATTTAAAATTTTCTTTGAAAATCGTTTCGAAATAATTCTTTCTTGAAAATTGTGTTTCGTATTCTAATTTTTGAATATTTCTTTATTCTTTACAGCATGCAGATTGTCTTTTCTCAAATCTGAAAGCGCGAAGACGCGAAAAGTATTTAAAATTTCGATTCAAAGTCGTTTCGAAATAATTCTTTCTTGAAATTTATTGTTTAGTATCCTAATTCTCGAATATTTCTTTATTCTTTACAGCAAGCAGAATGTCTTTTCTCAAATCTGAAAGCGCGAAAACGCGAAAAAATTTAAAATTTTCTTTGAAAATCGTTTTGAAATAATTATTTCTTGAAATTGTGTTTTGTATCCTAATTCTTGAATATTTCTTTTTTCTTTACAGCAAGCAGAATGTCTTTTCTCGAATCTGTAAGCGCGAAAACAAACTAGTATTTGAAATTTCGATTCAAAATCGTTTCGAAATAATCCATTCTTCAAAATTGTGTTTCGTATCCTAATTCTTAAATATTTCTTTATTCTTTACAGCAGGCAGAATGTATTTTCTCAAATCTGAAAGCGCGAAAACGCGAAAAGTATTTACAAATTTGCTTCAAAGTCGTTTCGAAATAATAATTTCTTGAAAATTGTGTTTCGTATCCTAATTCCTGAATATTTTTTTATTCTTTACAGCAAGCAGAATGTCTCTTCTTGAATCTGTAAGCGCGAAAACGTACTAGTATTTAAAATTTCGATTCAAAGTCGTTTCGAAATAATTCTTTCTTAAAAATTGTTTCGTATCCTAATTCTTGAATATTTCTTTATTCTTTACAGCAAGCAGAATGTCTCTTCTTGAATCTGTTAGCGCAAAAACAAACTAGTATTTAAAATTTTGATTTAAAATCGTTTCGAAATAATTCTTTCTTAAAAATTGTGTTTCGTATCCTAATTCTTGAATATTTCTTTATTCTTTACAGCATGCAGATTGTCTTTTCTCGAATCTAAAAGCGCGATGACGCGAAAAGTAATCAAAATTTCTGTTCAAAACCGTTTCGAAATAATTCTTTCTTGAAAATTGTGTTTTATATCCTAATTCTTGAATATTTCTTTATTCTTTACAGCAAGCAGAATGTCTCCTATCGAATCGGAAAGCGCGAAAACGCGAAAAAATTAAAAATTTTGTTACAAAATCGTTTCGAAATAATTCTTTCTTGAAAATTGTGTTTCGTATCCTAATTCTTTAATATTTCTTCTTTCTTTACAGCAAGCAGAATGTCTTTTCTCAAATCTGAAAGCGCGAAAACGCGAAAAAATTTAAAATTTTGTTTTAAAATCGTTTCGAAATAATTCTTTCTTAAAAATTGTGTTTCGTATCCTAATTCTTGAATATTTCTTTATTCTTTACAGCATGCAGATTGTCTTTTCTCGAATCTAAAAGCGCGATGACGCGAAAAGTAATCAAAATTTCTGTTCAAAACCGTTTCGAAATAATTCTTTCTTGAAAATTGTGTTTTATATCCTAATTCTTGAATATTTCTTTATTCTTTACAGCAAGCAGAATGTCTCCTATCGAATCGGAAAGCGCGAAAACGCGAAAAAATTAAAAATTTTGTTACAAAATCGTTTCGAAATAATTCTTTCTTGAAAATTGTGTTTCGTATCCTAATTCTTTAATATTTCTTCTTTCTTTACAGCAAGCAGAATGTCTTTTCTCAAATCTGAAAGCGCGAAAACGCGAAAAAATTTAAAATTTTGTTTTAAAATCGTTTCGAAATAATTCTTTCTTGAAAATTGTTTCGTATCCTAATTCTTAAATATTTCTTCTTTCTTTACAGCAAACAGAATTTCTCTTCTCGAATTTAAAAGCGCGAAGACGCGAAAAGTAATTAAAATTTCTGTCCAAAACCGTTTTGAAATAATGCTTTCTTGAAAATTGTGTTTCGTATCCTAATTCTTAATTATTTCTTCTTTCTTTACAGCAAACAGAATTTCTCTTCTTGAATTGAAAAGCGCGAAGACGCGAAAAGTAATTAAACTTTCTGTTCAAAACCGTTTCGAAATAATTCTTTCTTTAAAATTGTGTTTCGTATCCTAATTCTTGAATATTTCTTTATTCTTTACAGCAAACAGAATGTCTCCTATCGAATCTGAAAGCGCGAAAACGCTAAAAGTATTTAAAATGTCGGTTCAA
The DNA here is from genome assembly GCA_032873175.1 of Leptopilina drosophilae. Taxonomy (NCBI): domain Eukaryota; kingdom Metazoa; phylum Arthropoda; class Insecta; order Hymenoptera; family Figitidae; genus Leptopilina; species Leptopilina drosophilae. Next base: position 400 of record JAVJHS010000547.1, on the reverse strand, counting down.
AATCGTTTCGAAATAATTCTTTCTTGAAAATTGTGTTTGATATTATAATTCTTAAATATTTCTTTATTCTTTACAGCAAGTAGAATTTTTTCAGAAAATCCGATGAATGTAAAAGTTTGTTGAATTTTAAATTAATTCCAAGTTAAATTGTTTTTAAATATTTTTATAATTATGGTTCAAAAATTTGTGTTTTTTTATTTTTATTTTATTTTTCTTTTATATTTTTTTAATTTGAGTATAGATTACAAAAAGCATGTAAATAACAGAATCGCACGTCTGGCAGGCCGGTACTGGGACAAGGGGCGAATAGGTGAAAAATAATGTAATAATTTCTCATTTCATAACGATTGAAACCTTTAGAAATCAAAAATTGACATCTACATGAGTATAACAATGTGCG
>JAVJHS010000546.1:0-23000 GCA_032873175.1 Leptopilina drosophilae | reverse complement strand
GTTTAAAATATGATCGGGACAACCTATTCCTATTAAACCTTCTGCTAGCTGTTCCTTTAACTTAAAAAACACATTTTGCTTTCCTTTTCGATTTACACCTCCAAAATTAGTATTGCAATTATCTCCAGTAAATGCAATACATTTTTCCTTTAAATTAAATTCGCTTAATATATCAATAATCATAACTGAAATAGTTTCTGACGTCTCGTTTGGTTTACTCTGCAGGTCCAGAACTTTTGTTTGTATTTCTTGTTTTTTAAAGTTAAAATACTGCACGCATATTGGGAATAATTTCGTTGACCCATGATTACTAGAATCAGTCTGAACACCGACAAAAGAAATCTCTTGTAATTCCTCTTTCACAAGTCTTATAGATTCTGGAGCTATTACACCGTTAATTATAGCTTCAGTCTTTGTTCTTGCGCAAGATACACATTCAGCAATTTTCGAATCTTTGAACATTGTTTTTAGAAGACTTGTGCTGCAATCAGTGGATTTGTAAGACTGCTGGTGTTTAACTACATGATAGGACAATGTAGCTTCCGCAGCTCGAGCCAGTTTCAAGTTATCATTTTTTTCTTTTACAACAAACTTGTCTATTTGAACAGATTGTTTACTTTGAATATTCTTTTTGTGTTTTTCTGTAGCAAGATGATTTTCAATATCTAGCCGCCCTTTATTTGCAATAGATAAAGTGGAATCACAAACTAAACACATCACTGAATAATCATCCTTGCCTTGTTTAAAGGAAGGGTACAGTTTTTGCAGTTCTGAGGAAAATTTACATTTCCTACGAACAGGAGCCATTTTCTTCTGTAAACAATACAATACACTTTTTTGAATTTGCTAAATGATTATATATTTGCATTTATAGATTTTATATAAATTGTTACTAACATTACTCTAATAATACCATAATAAACTTCATTACAAGAATATTAGTAAAGAAGTAAAATAAATTGACATGTGTACCAAAAAATTACTTTGTAAATTATAATTGTCCTTATTACACTTTGTACGACTAACCTGCACTTATATAGAAAAATTAATACACAACAATCATCTGTATTAAAATATTTTGTTAAAAAATATATCTCTCTCTGATTTTTAAATTCAAATATCGTATTTACACAAATTCCAATTCACATGAAACATTGAACATCTCTGAGTCTCTGATATAAATGACAGTATTTTAGAAATGAACCTTAAAGTATCGACAGGGTTGAACAGTTAGCTTAGCGGAAAATTATAAATATGCATAAAGGTACAATCACAGTTTTTGTACATGCATGAATTATAAAGCCGCATTTCATTAGTCGGTTTTACGCATGTATCTAAAACCAGTGAAACTGATTTGTAAAATGCATTTTTTATAAACATTTTGAAAAACTCTTTATCAATTGCTAAAAACTGATCATATTTGAAAACCCGGACAAAAACCCGTACAATAATTAAAAGCCGGTAGGACAAACCCCGCAGACACTAAAAAGAGTACATGTCCGGAGAAATGAGTACGGTTGGTAACCCTACTATACGGCAGCCTGGTGTGCCAACTACCAGTTGCCCAAGGGTACCCTCTCAGCCCATTGCTCACTCCAAGCTTTAGCGCAGACAGGCTTTCCACGACTCGGCATGCTATGCCACCGGCACCTCAGTCCTCTCTTAATGTAGGGATGGTCGTGCATGAAGCTTATTTCCATTTTTCAGATAGGGCCATCTACTCGAAAAATACAAAAAAATGAAATAGGAATGCAACCATCGTCAGCACGAGAGTTACACCAACAAATCTACGATTTATTGGGCTCCCGCGCCCTCGTGGCACATTCCCATGCGCATTGCTTTTAAATTTGGCATAAAAAAAGGGGTGTTGCGCAATCAAGCCACAACACCCCTTGAGCATCAATAAAGCAACTGTCAATGAGCATTTGCGCCCACTACTGCGCATACTCCAAAAAATTTTTGCATAAAAAAGGGGTGTTGCGCAATCAAGCCACAACACCCCTCAAGCATCCAAGCACACCTGTCAACGAGCAATATGCGCCCACTACGCATGCTCTTTAAAAATTTTTTCATAAAAAAGGGGTGTTGCGCAATCAAGCCACAACACCCCTTAAGCATCAACACCGCTCTTGTCCGTAGCGCACTCACCACCCCTACACACTGCTCCTCCTTCCTCGCACTGAACAGGATGCGAGGCCCCGGGCTTGCAACCGGTATAGCGGAGTTAGTAGATAGGGACATCGCCTTTTGAGTTTAACGTGCAGGGCCCACCTATACAGGTATACCAACACGGACACGCCTACGGTCATAACAGAGCCAAGATACTGCCTGGCCAGCAGCGACCAGTATTCCAGTCTACCAATCCACTCGAGTCGAACCCAAGCAGGACCCTTGGATGGGGGTCGCGACCTTTCTAATCGCTAGAGTACTATGCAGGTACTCGCCCGAGTTGAGATCTGCAACTCACTCAGCGAAGCACGGAAAAAGGCTTCTCGCTCAGCATCATGAGCTTTCAACCACTGACAAGAGGGGATTGGAAAAACGCTTCCGAAAGCATTGAATTCCTTGTATAATATTCAAGATAGACTATGCCCGGAATGCAAGAAGACGGGTGCCAATAAATTGGAGAAACAGTTAGTTGTGCAAGTACTGGCAGTGATAGCTCCGATTGAGAAATCAGAGTTAGCACCGACAGGCCTTGCACACTACCAGCGGGGACCACGCGGAGGTTCTGTTTCCAGACCGAAGTCTCACCCAGGAGAAGGAAAAAGGATTGTGGGAAGGGGGTGTGGGAGAGTGTCTCCTTTAGTCGCCTCTTACGACACGCGGTGACATACGGATTAACTATTCTCCAGCCGGTTAAACTCGGCCCCACTCTTGACGTGTCCCATGCTACGACGCCAAGAGCGGGTGTGCTGAAAGGAAAAATAAATTAAAAACAAACTTACAAACAAACAAACCAAGAAACAAATTAACAAACAAATAATAAATAAACAACAAAATAAATAAAAATAAATAAAGGGGCGCATCGCTCGAGCTGTCACTACCGCGTTAAAGTCATAAATGTTCGAACACCAATCGACAGTGCTGATATTGTTGAGCGGTTCGGGGGCGGCTGGGGGCAGCGGCAGCCGAGAGAAGAAACCATGGCACACACATACATAAACACCTTTAGGCCCGGGTCGAACTTTTTACATTTACTCACAAATCTTACATCTTTAATCCATTTATACGTCACTCTTCCTTTATCGCACGCATCCCATCTCTCTTGCCATAAATCATACACTCTCTCAGTCACAGCTTTCTTCCTTTCAGTCAGATTCATTTCATCATTCATGTCGTCATCATTTAAAAGATCAAACTCATTCATACTAATACCTTTCCTTATTTTACATTCACTCGCGTTTTTCATACATTCAAGATCCCACGGCAGTGAGCCAAATATAATTTGCATCGCAGCCGTGGAGACCGTTCGATATACTCTGGTACACGCATATAGGCACACTCGCTGACATCTATTCAGTTCCTCACGCACGCCTTTCAGTTTACACAAATCATACCAGACAATTACACAATACATTATCGCAGGCACCATCATCGCTTTCATTACCGTTCGCATCACACATTTTTTCAATCCCCATTCTTTCCTCAGCACTCTACGCAGCATGCCCATAATTTTATTAACTTTATCTCTCATTCTATCCACATGCATTCTGAATTTCATATCCACACTCGTAAGTACGCCCAAGTATTCAAAGGATTCAACGAATTTAAGCATTCTCACTTCATTTTCACTCACATCCACATACACTCTACGGTTTAACATCTGAAGATTGCCCTTCAGAATCATACACTTAGTTTTATTATCATTCACACTCACACCTACACTATTTCCCCATTCATACACGGGTAACATAACCACACTCATTTGTCCCTCCAAGGCATTCCTAGTATCGCCTTCCACAAACACAACCAAATCGTCCGCGTACGCAATCACTTTCACACCCAGTTCATTCAAAGTATTCAATAAGCCATTCATGCATAGGTTCCACACAGGGGGTCCAGAGACAGATCCCTGCGGGCAACCTTTCTCAACCTCTTTCACAACCTCATCCATACCATTAGACATACATGCTCTTCTCTCACTGAAATAATCTTTCCACATACGCATATCGACATTCTCGCAACCACATTCATTCCTTAGCCGGTCAAGCACAACACTCCACAGGACATTGTTAAAGGCACCTTTAAAGTCTATAAATATGCCGGCTACATATTTCTGCTCGCTTTCATTAACAATGTACTTCATTTTCAACCAGGCATCCTCTGTACTTTTACCTTTCATAAAGCCATACTGGCATTCATTCCATTTATCATTCATACAATTCAGCATTCTAGCAACCATCATTCTTTCCAAGATCTTACCCATACTGCTAAACAGACTAATTGGTCTGTATGAGTCAGGGTCAGATCTTGGTTTAGAGTCATTCTTCAAAAGCGCAACCACCCTAGCATTCTTCCATTCTTTCGGAAACACACCTTCATTTAAACATGAGTCAAACAATCCTTTCATAAAATCAGGCACAACATTAAACACATGCTTCAACATTACATTCGTGATACCGCCAAAACCAGGGGATTTACCCAGCTTGGTTTTGCGGATCCCACATCCTATTTCATCCATGCTATATTCATACTCAACATCCCCCACATCGACATCGTCGACACTCGGGTGGTCTCCGTTTGCCGATGGGAAGAATTCATTCATAAGAAGATTCGCGCTTTCTTTCCAGGTTCTCGTACATTCACCATCTTTCATCATTCCAGCCAAGCCATATTTATTCAATTTACCCATGCATAACTTATAGACATGGTTCCAGGGATTCCTGGAACCTTCTTTTCGCACATATCCATGCCAGTCACTCTCATTCGCTTCTTTCATCATTTTCTTATACTCTCTCGCACTAGTCTTCCATTCATTCCATTTCATTCTCTCATTATAACCCGTTCTTCTCCTTTCACGCTGATACTTTTTTCTCTTCACACGCACTTCTTTTCTTTTAATCTCAAGGCATTCATTCCACCACAATACTCTATTATTTTTACGTTTTTTCGCTCTTTTCATACATTCATCATTTGCTTTTTCAATCCATTCATTCATAATATTCATCTTGCCTTCCGCCCCAAGCCCCGAGTACGCGTTGTACCTGTAGCTGGTGGCGTAGGCCACAATCAAACTTTCATATTTTACCCAATCACACTTTTTGTCATTCCATTTTCTCAGTTCAGTCACCTGTGTCTCAGTCATTCTCACATTCATTTTCATGTTCATTCGTATTACATTGTGATCACTCAGTCCCACATTATCATGTATACACCAATCCAATATACATTCACTCCCTTTGTAGAGAGACACGTCTATGTCGCTCTGGCCATTCGGCCCACTAAAAGTATAGATGGGCGAAGGCACGTTCAACACAGACATGTCCCTCCAAAAAATCCAGTCAGTTAAACGTTCTCCTCTGCTCAGTGTCCTAGAGCTTCTTCCTGAAGTCTTACTGTACCACAGATCAGAGGAGGCGTTCGCATCCATACAGACAACCACATTCTTACCACTAGCAATCCGTAACACACTGTCCAGGAATTCAATACATTCATTCATCTCACCATTCGGCTTACAGTACAGGGATGCCACATATAATTCACCAATTTCACCTTTCATCTAGACACACAGGCCATCATTAAATTTGGTTTCATTCATAACCATGCATTCGTAACAGTCGTCCATAACAATTACACACGCTTTCCCAGATTCGCTCAGATACGCTCTAGAACCAGCAGCAAAACCGCACACCTTTCCGACAACTACGTATGGCTCATGAAGGAGGCACACCTGCACCTTGTTGTCTAGCACGTACTTGTGAAGATCCAACATGACGCCATACGCTCCGTTGCAGTTGAGCTGCAGGATCTCCAGGCACACTTCATTCATATTCATAATTCTTTCAGACATTATTGCAACGGGTGCGCAACACATTCAAACGCCATACATACTCAGGGCAATCCGGAGATGAGGCCCTGTGCCCCCCACAGGGGAGACCTTTTGCTCGGCAGTTGGAGCACTCTTCGGGGTTCCTGCAGGCGGCCTCCACGTGACCGGGCTTGCCACACTTTTTGCACACCCGTTCATTCTTACAATCATTCATTCTGTGGTTGTACCCCAGGCATCCAAAGCATCTCGGTACTTTTTCCCATACACGCACTTTAAACGACATCCATCCAACATACACTGTACCATCAAATACGATCTTTTCCTTGCACTTCAAGGGCATCTCCACTATAACATTACTCACATTCTCACTTCTTTTCATTCGAAAGACAATTTTTGTCGACGCCTTAAACTCGTTAAATCCTATTATACCATTCACACTCTTTTCATACACACTAGTTAGGAGTTCATTCTCACTCATCTGATCTGGGACGTCATAGATGACGTCCCTTGGGTTCATAGTCCTGGGCCTCGCCACAGACAACCCAGCCTCTTTAAAGTAGGAGCAGGCGGCAAGAATACCCCTGTCCCTATCCGTGGCCGCCTCTATGACGACCCCTCTACCTCTAGCGGGCTTCATTCCTTTTACACATACATCCACATCATTCATAATTGATTCAGTCATTCTTCTTTTCACTTCTCTTGTACTCAGCTCTTCATTCATTCCTTTAACCACTAATGCAAAGCTTTTTCTCACATTCTTTGCATTAACGTTCACACCAGACTTTACATTCTCGCACACTTCATTCACACCTTCAACACTTTTGTTCATTTTTTCCGAGACATCGCACAGCACACTCACACTTTCTGTAATTTTTACAACACATTCATTCATTCTATCTCTTTCCTCGAGTCTTCCACGCAGCATCGCGTTCTAGAGGGCCAATTTCTTTATAAACTCATCCAATTTGCTCACACCATTCAGAACATCATCAGCCACATCCGAGCATCCACTTTCACCCAACACAAGATCACGCACATCATTTACAATTTCGCTTGCACTCTTCATTACACACAGCACATCCACACTTTATTCGACATCCATGGCCTCATCCTCCCTACCTTGGCTGTCCGCTGTTTTCTCCTTGCGGGTCTTCTCCTTCTCTATTTTCCTCTTTTTCTCCCGCTTTTTCTCACCATCACTGGGATGTTCCCCGCTGACTTGACGCTTCAGGTACGTCTCGCGGCCACTCAACGATGCACCAGGGACATGGCGCCCCTCGTCGTCTTTTGTGCCCCCGTTTTTATTCCTAAGTGGGGAGCGAGAAGTCTCGCGGCGCTGATGACCTGCGCCACCCACACTCGATGACCCACTATCGTCATCACTCCCCTGCCCACACTTGCCCCTTCTGTGTTTTTTTGATGGCATTGCCACCCTTTTTAGTTCACAAGTCCAAAATAAATAAATAAATAATTAAATAAACATAAACAGTACACTTTAGAAACAATTTGAGTCTACACACACAACACGCTCAAGGATCACTTTACAAAACGGAACAGGGAAATCAAAAAGTCTAAATTGTCTAATATTCACTTTAAGCCTGGTAACGGGTGTTCATGCGCGTGTGTGTGACGTCACGGAAAATTACCAGGCTGTTTGTCTAGACTCGTCTAGACTTTCCGTCAGCACACAATTTTTAATAGAAATAACACTAATTAAACAAGTTTTTTGGCACAAAACAACACTCTGGTCCATACCCTACTCAGATATGGCCATACCCCTGGGGTAGGGCATCCCTAGTATCTAGGGGATGCGAGAAACTGCCTGCGCATGCGCGCTTTCACTGATTTTCGCGAAACTTTACAAAAATGTTTCTTGCCACTTAATAAATAGGTTTGCAAATTTTCATAAATAAATAACAATAATTTAACAACAAAATAAATAAACGAAACGGAGCGACACAGAACACGTCTATACTGTACGACAGCTCGAGCGACACTGAGTAGATAGGGACATGTGAATGTATGTACGTTTACTCTTCTCCATCCTTAAATCTTAATAAGAAAAAGGGGGGAAGAAAAACTGTTCCTCAGGCCTAGGCCTATACCGTTAAAAATTTTATCTACTTTCCGCGACAACCCACTACCAAGATCTACCGGTCTGGAAAAACCCTGGCCAAGTATGATGTTATTTCCTGGCCAGTAGCTCATTATCGTGAACTAAAAACTCCGTTAGCCAATGAACATGCGAGGGCGAAAAGACGCCCTAACATGCCCATTGTTGCCCAGCGAGGTGGAGCTTCACCGAAGACCCCGTACATTATTTGTTTTGCCTGTTCACTCTACAGTCCGCTTTATTATATTTATTCTAACAAGGATTCATTAACTGCTCTCACAGTTCCCTAAGGCAATATGTATCGATATCAACACCTATTCACCTCGTCCCTCTTGCATGCCCTGACTCGAAACCCTTTCTTCCTTACACTTTATTATTTGAGTACATAAGGCACTGAAGTGCTCATACAATTCCCTCATTTGTACGATAAGATGTCTACTAATTGGTGGCCATCCAATATCACATTCCACACATTTCAATTTAAAATCCTCCCTACAATCATCATAGAGTTCACACTCATATAGCAGATGTTCCGAAGTTTCATCAGCCCCACACTCACACATTCCGTCACCAACCAGAGCCAATTTAAAAAGTTTCCCCTTAAAATCCCCATGCCCTGTTAGAAACTGAGTCACGTTATGTCCCACCTGAAAGTTTTTGAGTTTCATTCTTTCCGCAATCGAAGGCATGTAGGAGTAAGTAACCCTCCCCTTCATAGATTTATCCCACCGCTGTTGCCATCTATCCATTAGTACAGATGATATTGTCTTTATAGCCCAGCTGCGTCGTACAGCAATACAAAATTAAAATTCCCCCAACACAAAAGGTTCGCCATTTCTCACCTTATTCCTATAGAATATTTCCGCTGCTGTCAGATCCAAAGGCATCACTCCACAAATTACCTGTAGCGCTTCCGTAGAAGCCGTTCTATAGGCTCGCGCCATCCGTATTAACAAACCCCTCTGAGCCCTAATTAGTACAAGTCTGTGATATTCATTTATCAAGCTAAACCAGGCACCCACTCCGTAAAGAACCAAAGGCACAAAAACAGACCCGTATATTTTACTTAATCCAGTATAGTTAATTCCCCAGCTTGACCGGACAGCCATACCCAACCTTGCATTTAGCGCCTTTCCTTTTGAAGTGCACTTTTTAATATGGCCGGTGATATTCATTCGCGTACCATAATATACCCCAAGATATTTTGCCAAACTATTATATTTAATACCCTTCCCTTCCAACTTTATTGTGGGTGGCCTAAGCCCACCCTTACTTGTATTTACCAACGACCCAGATGCTGATCCCACATTCGCTGTTTTCCCTCGACCCCTATCCCTGGATTTCAATAATACCAACTCCGTCTTCGTGCTCGACAAGGTTAGTCCCTCACTATTACACCACTCGTTCAGTGCATCCACCAAAGGTTGAGCCTTCTCCTCTAATTTCCTTCTACTATCCGCCTTTACAATCATCAAAATATCGTCCGCATAAGCCTTTACATTCGCCCCCATTCCCTCTAGTCTTATAAGGATCCTGTCAATACTGATATTCCAGCAATCAGGCCCCAAGATAGAGCCCTGCGGACACCCCTTATAAATGTTCCTCTCAACCATACTAAAATCTTCTTCAATTCTAACCCTTCTATCACAGAAGTAGTCGGATACCAGCCGATAGACCTGCATATCACATTCCCGATCCATACCAATAATTACACGTCTACTTTTTATTTTCTTGAGTGCATTATGAATTTGATACACAACCACTCCCGGTGAAAGGGAATACTGCAGATAGGCTGAAATAACATAAAAGGATCCAAAGGGACCAACTATATGCGCACAAACACAGTGACTTGTACTCACATCGCTTAAGACTGTAGCTGTATATTCCTTATTTAATACAACTATACATGCCCATGCCGGTTCATTTGATTTATTCGCCGTCAATATTTGATTCGAGTACTTTCCTAAACCTGTAACTTTGTTTTTATAATTATATGGCTCTTGCAGCAGCAACAGTGGCGCATTTCTCCTAGCAGCTGAGGAAACTATCTCATCTGTAGCCAGCCTTCCCCTACCAAGATTTGCCTGAATCACACAAAAGCGGTCACTGGCCATAGTCAGTTCTGTTTCGTTGTAGCTCCGATAAAAACTTATATTGTGGACATCTTTCGTCAGCTATATGATCAAATCCCTTACCCAACCTTTTACACAAAGCGCACTTTCGACTCTCAACAGGCTTTTTACAATCCTTTGTTGCATGACTTTCCTCTAAGCAGCGACCGCATGTTTCGTTCTCAGCTCGACATGACTTCGAAATATGTCCAAGGCCCTGACACCTAAAACATCTACTTATTCTTGTGAAGTCCAAAACACGGCACCTATACGAACCAATGTATACCCTTTCTGCCCCTCGCAAATAGTTCCTAACAACAGGGGAAACCTCCAATACCCAGTTTGTCACATCCATATCCCTTCTACCAGTTTTGAACAGGAAATTACAGCTTGCATTGAATTCCGAAAAAGTCAGTTCACCCAGAACATCCCGGTTCTGCTCATATAACGCCTCTTTACACTCCTCAGCTTTAAAGTCCGTAGACACATCAAAAATTTGAATCCTTGGCAATCTTTTGTCCGAAACGTCAACTTCCAGTCCCGCTTTTGTTAAAGACTCCATTTTAACAATCTTATCCAGGTCTTCCTGGGTCTTCACCTCAACTAAGACCGCCTTCGAACGCAATTTCCTCACATTGTCAACATGTAGTCTGTTTTTAACCGGATTAAGCGCGGACAATAACGTTTCTTTAACGCCCTCAGCTGTGTCCTTATCAGTTGCCTTAGGCATCTTTACAATTGCTGCATACTTTTTAGGTGGTAGTTTTGTCCTTGTTTGTCCCGTTATAGGTGGACATGCCAATTGGTTCTTCTTGAGAGCACCAGAATAGGATGTAGCATCAGAACTAAGCATTTCTCTACGCTCCATTTCAAAGATTCTTCCCTTAAGTGCCGCGTTTTCAAACGCCATGTGTCGCGCGATATCCCCAATTCTTTGACATGCGTCATCAATAAAGCTAACATTCTCTTTCGTGATTCTGCTGCCCTTAACGTTTCTCTCTTCAACAAGGGCTTTAACACTCTTTGAAATATCATCAATTTTTAAGAGTGAACTAATTTCCTCCACATAGCAGGTTTCGTCAATAGCGTCGTCCGTACGCTTTCTCTTTATGGAACTTGCTGTACTCCTAGAATCGTCAACCTCCATCTCAGCTAAGCCTTAAAAACTCGATTTACAAACCTATAGAGAGTTGAGAACCACTGCCAGAAATAAACGTAAACGTCAAAAAAAAAAGTTGTCTAAGTCGTTACCACGCTCGAATGAGTCTTTATGCCATTAATACATATTATAAAGAAAAAGAAGTCACAAATATGGCCCCACAGGTTGAGAACTACCGCACGAAACAAATATATGCTAGGGAAGCTTCACCACCCCAGCAACAGTTTATCACTCCTTGCCGCACTACTAAGGGTCCCTATATCCTGAAAATCGCCTTTAAATTCCCCAAGTGACCGAAAAAATCGAGGAAAACCCAAAAGTATTGAACAGGGTAATCAACGAGTCCAATCTGCTCAATCACCAACACCAATATCGGTTACGGGTAGTGCCTCAGCTCTAGTAGATAGGGACATCGCCTATGTTCTTTTACGTGCAGGACCTCCCAATACTGGTATACCCACACGGCTCGCCTACGAGCGTAACGGGGCCGAGATACGCTCGGCCAGCGTCGACGACCAAGATGTTCTGGTCGTCTACCGATTCCCGCAAGGTCAGTAAGGACCGTTGCGGACCCTCGGTGGGGGCCTGGACCTTTCCTATCCCTAACGGCTATGCAGGCCGCTACCCGAGTTGAGACCGCAACTCACACGTCGAGGCGGATGAGAGTGGACAGTCGCGATGGCACTAGATGTGCCCAATTGACTGCCCCCTCCCAAGAACACCTCTAGCCTCAAGCGATGTAGGCTGTTAACCACTGCCACCACGTGTCCAACCCAATGACCGGTAGGAGACAAGTCTCCCGGGCATCCGGTCCCCGTGGTACCGTTTATACTCTGGTATGAGTACCGGTTGGGAATCTTACCATTCCCTGCACCGGCGGGCAAAAGAAGAGACACATCTCACCTCGGTAGATTCAAACTTTGGTCGCAGCAGACGGGACAATTCACCTATCACTCATGCATACATATCATTCATTCATCCTTTCACTCCACATTCGTACTCACGCATTCGCAATAACCCAATCTCTCATCTTAAACGCACGCTCCGCAAATTCACACAAACAATCATAATACTCCTTTTTACTCAAAACATTTCTTACATTCCATTGCCCAGGTCTTCCAGTGACATTCATACCCTCCAGATCTCTGAAACTTTCATACATGTCGCAATCACACAGCACATGTATCCAATCCTCATTCGCAAAGCCACACGGACAGGACGGGGAGTCCGCCAAATTCCTAGAACGAAGGAAGGCATTAAGGCTCCCGTGTCCTGTCAGTAGATAGCTTACCTTCAGACCTGGGTCAAACATTTTGCATTTACCCACAAATCTAACATCACTTATCCATTCATACGTAACCCTTCCTTTCGTACAATTATTCCATCTTTCCTGCCATACATCATTTGCTCTCTCAGTTACTAATTTCTTTCTCTCAATCACATTCATTCCTTCATTCATTTCATCATCAGCCACTAAATCAATTTCATTCATTTCAATATCCTTTCGTACCTTAGACCAATTCGCTCTTCTCTTGCATTCAAGGTCCCACGGTAGCGATCCATAGAGGACTTGCATCGCCACCGTTGAGACCGTCCGACACACTCTTGTACATGCATACAAACAAACACGCCGACATCTATTTAGTTCCTCACATACAGTTTTCAATTTCGTCAATTCATACCAAACAATCGCACAATACATCACAGCAGGCACCATCATCGCATTCATAACTGTCTTCATTACACATCTTTTTAACCCCCAATCCTTTCTCAGTACTCTACGTAGCATTCCAACAATATTATTAACTTTTCCTCTCATACGGTCCACATGCACTCTATATTTTAAATCCACACCCACCAAAACACCCAAATACTCAAAATTATCAACAAATTTCAACTTACGCACATCATCCTCATTCACTTCAACATACACTCTTCGATTCAACATTTGGAGACCCCCCTTAAGTACCATGCACACAGTTTTACTATCATTCACATCCACTCCTATTTTATTACCCCACTCATACACTGGTTTCATAACCACACTCGCTCTACCTTCCACTGCATTTCTTGTATCCCCTTCTACAATCACTACCAAGTCGTCAGCGAACGCTATCACTTTCACACCTAATTCATTCAACAAGTTCAACAATTCATTCATACCGAGGTTACACACAGAGGGCCCACAAACAGACCCCTGTGGGCAACCTCTCTCCGCCATTCTTACAACTTCATCCATACCATTTGTCATATACGCCATTCGCTCATAAAAGTAATTTTTCCACATATTCAAGTCTTCATTCATACAATTCGCTTCATTTCTCAATTTTTCAAGCACAACATCCCAAAGCACATGGCTAAACGCCCCTATAAAGTCTACAAACACACCAATCACATACTTACGGTCAGATTCACTCACAATTTCCTTTAATTTCATCCATGCATCTTCCGTACTTTTCCCTTTCATAAATCCATATTGGCATTCATTCCATTTTCCATCCATACATCTTAACAATCTCTCAACCATCATTCGCTCCATGATCTTACCCAGGCCACTTAACAGACTGATGGGTCTGTAAGAGTCCGGGTCCGATCTTGGCTTACTAGCACTCTTCAACAAAGCAACCACTCTAGCTTTCTTCCACTCCTTGGGAAAGACACTCTCATTTAAACAAGAGTCATACATCCCTTTCATAAACTGAGGCACTGCATTATATACATGCCTCAGCATCACATTCCTCAAACCATCATACCCTGGTGCCTTTCCCAATTTCATCTTCTGCACAGCACTACTAAGTTCATCCACACTATATTCATACATACCATTCTCCCCGCCTAAGCGGTCGGGCGCCCCGCCGACATTATTATTGTCGGCGGCACGCCCAACCGCCGGCGGGAAGAAATCATTCATCAAAACATTCGCACTTTCTGCCCATGTTCTCGCAAGTCTTCTATTCCTTTTCATACCAGCCAATCCATACCTGTCCAACTTACCCGTACACAACTTGTAAACACGGTTCCAGGGATTCCTGGAACCCTCTTTACTAACGTATTCTCGCCAATCATTCTCTTTTGCATCCTTCATCATTCGCTTATATTCTTTCACACATCTTTTCCATTCATTCCATTTACATCTATCCACATCACCCGTTCTTCTTCGTTCATCCTGATAACTTTTCCTCTTTTTCCTTACATCCTTACACTTTCGTTCTAAACATTCATTCCACCATAGCACTCGATTCCTATCACGCCGACAAATTTTTTTCATGCATTCATTATTTGCTTGTTCAATCCATTCATAAATTGTCCTCACCTTGTCCTCCGCCGAGAGCTCCGAGTACCGATCATACCCAAAGTCAGCAGCAGAGGACTCAATGAGGACCTCATATTTGTTCTAATCACACTTCTTATCGTTCCACCTTTTTAACTTAATCACCTGTGTTTCATCCTCACTTACATTCACTCTCACTTTTATTCTTATCACATTCTGATCACTCGTACAAATCTTATCCAGTACATCCCATTCAAACAAACATTCGCTTCCCCTGTAGAGGGACACATCTATGTCGCTCTGGCTGTTCGGCCCACTAAAGGTATAAGTGGGCGACGGCTCGTTCAACACAGACACGTTCCTTTCACAGGATCCAATCAGACAACCTTTCACCTCTATTCAATGTTCGCCAACTCCGACCCAGGGCTTTACTATGCCAAAGGTCGGAGGAGGCATTCGCATCCATTCCAATTAACACACGCTTACCATCAGCCATTCTTAACACATTACTCAGATACTCAACACATTCATCCATTTCGCCATTAGGCTTACAATATAATGACACAACATACATTTCACCAATTACACCCTTAATCCATACACACACACACACCATCCATAAAATTTAAATCATCCATAACCATACATTCATAACTACTATCAAACACAGCCACACACGCTTTCCCAGACTCACTCGCAAATAGTCTAGGTCCCGCAGTTAATCCGCAAACTCTGCCATTGTTAAAATAAGGTTCCTGGAGAAGACACACCTGAATGCGCTCCTCCAGAACATACTGACTTAGGTCATACATGACCCCGCACGCTCCATTGCAGTTCAACTGCAGGACTCTGACATCTCGTTGGGCACATCGAATACCAGGACACGAGGGTCCATGGTCCTCGGTCTTTCGACCCTTAGACCAGCCTCTCCAAAACCGGAGCAAGCTGTGAGGACCCCCCTGTCCCGATCACTCGTAGTCTCAATAACCACTCCTCCTCTCGCCGGTCTCACCTTTCTGACGCAAACGTCAACCTCGTCAACGATTGCCTCATTAATCCTACGCCTCACCTCTTTCGGCGTTAGGTCCTCGTTGGCACCTTTCACAATGACAGCGTAGCTTTTACGCTGTGCATCGCTACTCGCTCGATTCACATGCATTCCAGTCTTAGCATTCTCACACACTTCACTAACACTTTCCACATTCACGTTCATTTTTTCCACCACATCACACATTACATTTACGCATTCAGTCACTTTTCCAACACATTCATTCATCCTTTCTCTCTCTTCCAACCTACCACGCAACATCGCATTCTCCAAAGCTAGTTTTTTAATCATCTCATCCAATTTCGACACACAGACCAACACATCATCAGCAACATCCGCACAACTTTCACTCGACAATATCTCTCGCACATCATTCATCACACCACTCGACTTCATTAACACACTCATAACTTTCACACTTTCCTCTACATCCATGTCCACTTCCCGTCCGCTCGACTCTAGCTGTTTCTCCTCCTCCTCCTTTAATATTCTCAACCTTTCTTCCTCTCTCTCGCGCTCGATCTTTTTCTTCTCTTTGGCCTCTTTCAAGAGCTTCTTCATGTCCTTTTCACTAAGGCTTCCACCCTTAGCTTTCTCTTCTTTCTTTTCCATCTTCTCCTTTCTTCCTTCACGACTCCGCAATGGATATCGAGAAGTGCTACGCCGACGACGCTGCTGACCTACAGTACTGCTATCGTCACTCGTCGTTCCTTTATCTCCCTCCTCACTCTCCTCCTTTCTTACTTTATTTTTTCCGAGGCTTGTTTTAGTATTCATGTTAACAACTGTTTCGTACCCCTCGCCCATCAGGCAGCGTTTTACCGCTAACGGAATGACGAACAATCACCGGATGACAGAAGTAGAAAGAAAAAGAAAATTAGAAAGTAGAATGTAGAATAGAATAAGAAAAATAGAATAGAATAAAATGAAATAAAAATTAAGTTAAAATAGATAGATAGAGTAGAAAATAGACAAGAAAGGAATCCAGTGTTCATTCGTCATCCCGCCAGCGCACCACCCTTAAGCTCGGGAAGGTAAAATTCAAACAATTTAAAAGGAAACGCAGCATTCGTGCTCCTGATTGACATCCCTCAACCACGCATCCCCTCGCCGCACGGCTCAAGCTTGGGATTGGGGGGGACCATCTCGCGGCCAGGCGGTTAAGCCAAGCCCCCGGTCAACAGGTGTACAACGTTCCCCTGCCACGCATCACAGAGGTCGTTGAAGTACACCTGTTGATTACGGTATTAGGATATAGGCAGCGTTTACCCATACCCAGCTCAGGCAACCTGGGTACGCCAAACCCATAGTAGGGACCGAAGCCCCCACCCCCTGAGGGATAGTAGATAGGGACAACATTGTATCTTTGCAAAAAGAAAAGAAGGACGCCAGAAAATTCTGGTGCCCTTCATATAGGTCATTTCTTAATGCACCTATGCGGGTGCCTGGGTCCATAAGGACTATAACCCGAAGATTCAGAATCTGAAATTCCTATAACCATCTGCTAGGTACGTCGGGATTGGAAAAACGCTTCAGATAGCATTGAATTCCTTTGACCGGCTCTGCGAGAGAAGGGGACTCTCAGCGAGCCACGGCAAGCCTAGGCAAAAGATAGACATTGCCCTGAATGCAAGAAGACTGGTGCCCAATGAAATGGAGAAGCAGTTAGTTGCATTCGTATTGGCCCCGATAATACCCCAACAGAAGTGGGAGTGAATTAGCGAGGACAAGCCTCGTGCACTACCAGCGGGGACCACGCGGAGGTTCTGCTTCCAAACCGTAGTCTCACCATGCCTGCACTAGACAGGCGTATTGCGTTCAAATGAAAAAATAAAAATAAAATATCACGTTAGTCGCCTCTTACGACACGCTCTGTGACTAGCTGGATTAGCTATTCTCTGATGCCGGCCCAACCACGGCGCTACCCTCAGCGTGTCCCATTCGAATCGACGACACTGAGAACAGTCGTTCAAGACTGAGGTATCCCGGGTTCGTCACACCCGCAGGACCGAGGTCCCCCTGTCGGATAGTCCTCGATATTAGACTTGCCGCAGACCATACGGCACTGCCAGCTAGGGCTCCGGGACTTGCCAACCCCCGTAGAGTGAATAAATTCGCTCTCCCCTGGAGAAGTCAGGTAGCACCGGGTTTCTCAGGCCCGTAGGAACTAGCTCCCTGTGATGCGTCCGCTTATAATCCCAACGGATGGGGTTGACTCGGGTGACGCCGGGGTCGTCACTGCCCGTAGGACCGAGGTCCTCCCTGAGGTGGCTCGGGACCCTGGGTTCGCCATGACCATCGCAGGAATCCTGCGTCCCTGGGGGGAGTAGATAGGGACAGAATTGCGCTATGCCGACTGGGTCGGCTGGGATGCCCGGGTACATTAGGACTATAATCCCGATGTTAAAAGAGCAAATCTACTTCCCAGCGGAAGCACTACGCGACATAGAGAAACGGCATTGATTTCGGAGACCTCCTCAATACCGTTGCTCCGGAGGGGAGCGGGGATGGAAAAATTATCGTTGTAAGGCTGTGAAGAGCCAAAACGACATTAAAAGACCGAGTGCTCTCCCGGGAGGAGACGGTTAGCATCGCCGCCCCTCGCCCTCGAAAGTTCCGTGGATCTTTAAAGGGTGGGGGGCGACGAAGTACCCAGCGGGGACCTCGTGGAGGTTCCGTCTCCGAGCTAAGCTCCACTCACCAGATGTCCTGGTAGGCCTGAGGAATAAAAAAAAACCACCGATTATATGTATGCCTAAAACAAAGTACCGAAACAAGAAAAACAGTGAACTAAGAGAAAAAGAATGGTGTTGCATGGTTCCATTCCGCTGGACCTTTGGTTTCAGGTCTTGTGAGGATGAAACGTTGCGTGTTTTCCTTCCACATGCCGGACCACATTGTGTGGTCTTTCGATGTGGGAGTGTGTCCTTGTCGGATCGTTGTGTGGGGGAAGAACAATAATCCCATCAGCCGGACCCCTGTGGGGGGTCTTGTTGCTGAGGGGTTCGTCTCCCACCGCCACAACCACGCCAGTGGGCCTCCTTTCTGTCGACAACTGCTCTGGCGAACGTTTCGAGGGGTTTGTAGCCGTTCTTTTCGGTCAGTGGTCCAGCAGAGGCTGGCCAAGTCACCTCCCCCATGTGAGCACCAAGCGCGTCGCGTTCCTCATCGTAGAGCGGGTACTCTGTTAGCACGTGAATAATGTCCTCCTCCGCGGCTCCACACGAGCACTCCGGCCCGTCACTGAGGCTAAACCCCCACAATTTGGAGGCAAAGTCACCGTGACCGGCGAGGAACTGCGTCGTGTGGTACCCTGGAGAGATCCACGTGCTTTTTAGGCGACGCTGGTCGTCCGGGAACCATGAATACGTTATCCTTCCGACCGCGTCGCCCGACCACTTTTCCTGCCAAAGCCTTGCCGTCTCCCTCCTCACCTTATTCCTTGTCTCCCTATCCACCGCTTCAACCACCAAGTCGCCATAGAGGAAGCTCCAGCCTTTTCTCACGCTGTGCATCGCTACCCTTTCGCGAAGGGGTAAACCCACAGGTGTGACTCCCGCTAGCACGCACAGCGCGCTCCCGGAGACTGTGGCGTATACCCTTGTCATCATCAGCAGTGCCTGTCTATGTGCTGTCCTCAGTTTCCGTATGTCTGTTTCTGTCGCGAGATCTGCCCATCCACCGGCGGCGTACCCTGCAATAGAGGGCACAACTACGTCGCACAACTATTGAGAATTGCAAATCTCCTAACTCAAAATATTCCCCTATTCTCACCTTATTCCTATAAAATATTTCCATGGCTGCTAAGTCCAGAGGCATCACACCACAAATAACTTGTAACGCTTCTGTTGAAGCAGTTCTGTAGGATCGCGATATTCGTATTAACATCCCTCTTTGTGCCATTATCAATATCTGTTTATGAAATGCATTTAGAAGACTAAACCAGGCACCTGCCCCATACAACACCATGGGTGCAAAAACGGACCAATATATTTTGTGCAAACTCGTATAGTTAATACCCCAAGTTGACCGAAGAGCCACACCCAGTCTCGCGTTTAGTGCCTTTCCCTTTGACGTACACTTCCTGATATGTCCAGTAATGTTCATCCGTGTTCCATAATGAACGCCCAGGTACCTTGCCAAACTATTGTATCTGATACCCTTCTGCTCTAGTTTAATCGTAGGTGGCCTAAGTCCACCCTTACCAGTGTTAACCAATGAGCCAGACGCCGATCCCACGTTTGCTGTTTTACCACGACCTCTAACTTTCGATTTTAATTAGACCATTTCTGTTTTAGTAGTCGACAGCGTTAGGCCCTCACTTTTACACCACTCATTTAACGCGTCAACCAGAGGTTGAGCTTTCTCCTCCAATTTTCGTCTGCTACCCGCCTTCACAATTAACAAAATGTCATCTGCATATGCCTTAACAATTGCCCCCATTCCTTCAAGCTTTACGAGTATCTTATCAATGCTAATGTTCCAACAATCAGGCCCCAAGATTGAACCCTGTGGGCATCCCTTAAATATACCCCTTTCCACTGCACTATAGTCTTCTTCAATTCTCACTCTTCTATCATTAAAATAACTAGAAATTAACCGATAAACTTGCATATCACAACCCCTTTCTAATAATTCGTTCAGAATAGTCGGCCATCGCAAATTATCAAAAGCCCCAGAAATGTCAAAAAGAATCGCAAGAACCATATCCTCATTAGCATTCTTTACCGTACTCTGCAGGTTAGTTAATGCATCAACTGTACTTTTATTTGCACGGAAACCAAATTGATCCTTAAAACAGAATCTTGGATCTACCACAATTACACTTATTTTCCGCTTAATTAATCTTTCCAAAAGCTTACCAAGAATCGGTAACAAACAGACCGGCCTATAAGATTTCACCATTGAAGGATCCTTATCTTTATCCTTTAAAAGAACCCTTATTGAACCTATTTTCCAGATCCTTGGGAAAACACCCAATCGCAGACACTCGTTATATAACCTACACAAAACAGGCATGAAACCAAAAACTACAGATCTTTTTACTATTTGTACCTCTAAGTAGTCCACACCCGGAGCTTTTCCGTTCTTAAATGATTTAAGTTCTCTATGAATATCTTCTGTTGTCCATTCTTCACACTTTTCAGACGTCACCCACTCAACCTCAGGTCGATTCTCCTCTGACACGTTCACTCCACCGACATCCTTCCCAAAGAATCCATCCAAAAATGCCTCCGCAGTACCAACCCAATCCTCATTATATTTACCCCCACTATTTATATTATGCAGAGCCGTCTTTGTGCACATCTTTTCATTAGCCATTTTATACACCAGACCAAAGGGATTTTCACCAGTATCAGTTTCAACGAATTTCTTCCAGCTATCCTTCCTACTCCTACACACCAATTTGGTGTATTCTCTCCTCGCTGAACGATATTGGAGCTTAAGACTCTCTCTTAATTCGCCACTTTCTTCCTTCTGATAAGTTCTTCTTAATCTATTTACCGTTTTCTTGGCCTTCGTAAGGTTTTTATTCCACCAGGGTACCGACTTTTGGAAGACTTTCTTTCTCTTAATACAAGCGTCCGCCACAGATTGTAGAGCATACGTAGGGTTACCATCTCCATTCTTTGTAATGTAGGACTTAGGCTTCAAAAAAAGAGTACAAAAGTAGGACAATTGATTTAAAAAAGAGTAAAATAGTAGTACACATTTTAAAGTGTAATTTAAATAAGAAATTTTATAATTTTTTAGATCAAATCACATTTATTTTACTTATGTAATTATTTTAAACATGTAATAACATTATGTGCTTAAAATTTGTGACATAACATTTAACAATGATAACGTTCTTAGATTACAATAAAATTTAATTTTTAAAACTTATATTTATCAGCTTTTCCTACTTCACTTAACACTGTTTCGTTCTTTAGAATTTGTTTATAAAATTCCTGGCAGTCAATTTGATCAAAATTTACAGAAGTTTGTATAATTCCCTTTACACTCGAAAGTTGTAATTTGTTTCGATTTTTTGACCATTGACCATTAATGATTGAAAAAATGCGTTCAACATTTGCATTGTGCGGCGGAAGAGCAAAAAAGAATTGCGCTATTATCAAAAGCTCCGAGAATTTGTCTGGACAAGAACACTTTATGAAGAAATTACTCCATAACTTATCAATTTGTAGGCCCGTATCTTCATTTTTTTCTAAAAAATCTTTAACATAGAGTTGGAAATTACATACTTGGTCGAAGAGTTTTATTTCATCAAGCTTTATTTCCTTGGACTGTAAATATTCAAATGTCTTCGAAACTTGTTCCCATTCAGGAACTGCTTTAAAATCCATCCATCGAAAACATTGAAACTCTTCAAAAGATTTTAACCACAGATTTAAATAATCTAAGCACTTCGAATACATCTTAAATATTTCATCTTTAACATTTAAAGATTCTTTCTCAAAACCGTCATTTTGAAATTTGCGTAGAATGGTTCTAACATTAACCGGTAAAAAACTTTGTGAAATTCGTTCTGATAGAGATTTTTTACACATATCCAAGATATCCATGACTTCGATTAAAGAGTTTTTTTCCCTTTCCAGACTCGCAATGTGAACATGAAACATTGCCATCAAAGAATGCACTGCCCATAAATAACATTCGCTAAAATCATTAT
The DNA here is from genome assembly GCA_032873175.1 of Leptopilina drosophilae. NCBI lineage: Eukaryota > Metazoa > Arthropoda > Insecta > Hymenoptera > Figitidae > Leptopilina > Leptopilina drosophilae. The sequence continues at coordinate 633 of JAVJHS010000546.1, read as the reverse complement.
CAAAAAAGTTTTTTATGATTTTTGGTGGATTTTGTATAGACGAGAAATACGACTTTAATGGACTGAACATTGAAAGAAATCTTTCCACAGCTGGAAATAATGACAACCATCGAGATGCTGAATGTCTTAATAAAGATCTATATTCAATTTCTACGAAGTCGCAAAATTCTTTGAGTTCTTCTGTTCTGACAGTGAAAATCGAAAAGTAATTATATACTTTAAAAATGATTGATTCAAGATCAATGGAAAGTGAGTCTGTACCTGCATGAGTAGCATTGTTTAAAATATGATCGGGAAAACCTATTCCTATTAAACCTTCTGCTAGCTGTTCCTTTAACTTAAAAAACACATTTTGCTTTCCTTTTCGATTTACACCTCCAAAATTAGTATTGCAATTATCTCCAGTAAATGCAATACATTTTTCCTTTAAATTAAATTCGCTTAATATATCAATAATCATAACTGAAATAGTTTCTGACGTCTCGTTTGGTTTACTCTGCAGGTCCAGAACTTTTGTTTGTATTCCTTGTTTTTTAAAGTTAAAATACTGCACGCATATTGGGAATAATTTCGTTGACCCATGATTACTAGAATCAGTCTGAACACCGACAAAAGAAATCTCTTGTAATTCCT
>JAVJHS010000545.1:0-23333 GCA_032873175.1 Leptopilina drosophilae | reverse complement strand
TCCCTTTAGTCTATAATAGAAATAATTACAATTTGTGTTAGCTGGGCTATCTAGATTCTGATTGGACTAATGATGAAATTGATTGTAAGATTATTAATGGCGATGTTTTTTAAAACTATGTGATCTAAAAACAATATGTTGGGACTCCCAAAACGACAATGTTTCAGTAGCTAACATCCTCAATACAAGCTGAATATATGGCTTTATTTGAGGGAATAAAAGAAGCTCTGATGGTTAAATTCATTGTTTTAATTATCAAAAATTTTTATTTATATGAACCTATCTAGGAATTTACGGTAGACAAAAATTATTGTATTTCAATTGCAAATAATCATATAGATCATAAACGGTCTAAACAATTTAATATCAAAATTAATTTTTTAAGAGATAAGGTGGAACAATAAGAACATAATTCTCAAATATATTTTTTCCAACTGTCGAGCAGCTTGGCAAATAAATTTACGAAGCTGTTACCAGCTGTTAAATTTTTGAACACTCAGAAAGTCAGATTGGTCTCTAAAAGACTACAAACTACAGTCACGCTTTTTCATGACTAATTTTAACCCCCCTCCCCCTTCGTTCACATTTTTTACATATAAAAAAATTTTTTCCACACTTCCGTCACACACAGCTTGACACCCCCCACCATGAGTAGTATGACGTTGAGTGTTTGTGAACGGCCCCATACCAATTTTACAAACATAAATGTAATATACATAGCCCCTACAACTAGTAAGTTTGTAGAATACTTACTTCATTTATAGGATTTTAAACAGTTCAGGTTTTATTATACATCATAAAACAAATTTTTGACCTACATGTTTTCAAATGGAATTTTTTTACTCTTTTCAATTGCTGTACTGATTTTTTTAAAACCTCCTGCGCAATAAAGCCGATCCAAACCAAACGGTTACGGTATGCATGAGTACGGAGTATACTACGTTTAAACATTTTTGTTAATAACTTTTGTCTTTAAATTAATATTTAAGACATCGGTCAAGTTGCAAATTGCTTTTTACACCATAAAACCAAAGGTAAATTAAAAACTATTTAGAACAATATAAATAATTTATTTAACCAATAAATTATTAGGATTAATAGTGTCTTTAAGAATTGAAAAAATTTATGTATTATAAATTTATGTTTACTTGTTCGGATTTTCTAGGGAACTATTTATGAAAGGGTTTTTGAGGTCGAGCTTTGATTACGAATATGAAGTTCAAAATTAAAAAATTCATATTGGAGGATTCATAATTTAAAAAATATTTACTAAATCGTATCGTTTACCGATATCTAAGGGTTTTTTGAGGTCGCTGATTATGAATATGATGTTAAAAATATATATTTAAAAATTGTGGATTTAAGATAAAGTCAATATTATTAAATTTTCCAAATTATTTTTATAAAAGATTTTTTCAACAAAACTTTTTTTAATAAATAAATTATTTTTTAATTTTTTAAAAACTGCAAACATTTTTTTGAAAATTGGAAAGGTTGAGATGTTTCCTCAAGTACTCACTGGCTATTTTGATAACTTACTGAAATTGTGGTACAATCTAAGAATGGCCATTTATTACATAAATAACTATAAAAAAAATTTTTACCAGTTTTTGTATAATTTAAATACTTGTAGTTTAAAAAAAATTAAAAACATTTTATGTTTGTGAAGCTCTATATAATAAATTACCAAAGCCTTCAAAATTTTTTATACAGTTTTTCTAAATAACAATTTTTATTTAATTATTTACAATACCTTCAATGTAAAATGAAATGATGTATTTTTTTAACTTAACCATTTTTTTAATATTTAAATATCAATTTAATTTTATTCTTACGTTAATTCCTAATAAATTAAATATTAAAATAATTCTGACTGAATCCATTTCGAATACAAAACAGGTCCGATTTACTTCCTGTAATAAGATTTAGCTGTCTGCTAAAATATGTTAATTGTTACATGAAAGAATAAAGATAACACGTTTTTTTTTTATTTTCAAAAAAGTTAAATTTGAAGGAAGTTATGACCATTTGAAACTTTTGAGTTTGTTAAAACTCGAATGAATCGTGAACAAAAATTGTTTTGCTTGTTATTTTTTATGTTTTTTCTATCCAAATTTTTACCTACAAGTTCTTAAAATAATTATGAAAACATTTTCTAATGAATTTCAAGCGGGACTAAACTATTACTGTACAATTCAGAATTTTTTTTGATTATATAATTTTCAGCTAATTTTCAAATTGTTAACGTTCTCGCCAACAATTGTTTTTAGCGATTCCATTTGTATTTTTAAAAATGCAAGTGTAACAATTTGGAAAATTTGCGAAAATAAATATATCAACATAAAATAATTCTTCCTGATTGCCAAGTATGGTTTAGCCCGCTTGAAATTTATAGAAAAATGTTTCATAATTATTTTAAGAATTTTGTAAGTAAAAATTTGGATAGGAAAAATGGTGGTGCTTTTATGGAGAAAATTGATCTTATTTATTTTCGGAAAATCTGTCCCCGTATTATTTTATAATTTTAAATAATTTTTTTTCCAAATTTCAAACTCGATTTTTTTTGTAAGAGGACAAGCCCATCTACAAGAACCAAGATAAAGAAATTTAAATTATAATCAAAAGAAAAAAATTGACAAAAGCATGGTGACGAACGGACTTCGTCACGAAATATCCCTTCGTGATAACATAATTAAAAATTATATTATTTACAAGATAAATAATAACAAAAATTATACTTATTTCATATATTTGTTCTATTATCTTAATTAAACATGAGTTTAAATATTTAAACTTAAATATAATAGTTCTCGTCAATCTTTGCAGTTTAATTATATTTTCACATTTTTAGAAATAATTTACATTACAAAAAAAGATTTAAGAATTGAACTTTTTCTTTATTAAAGAGATGAGAGTCAGATACCAATGTAATTGTGAAATTTGAGGAGTGGTGGGTCTAGGTTAATTGAACCAGGATTCACAACCACTGCACTAAAACTGCAAAAGCTTCGCAAGAAAAGAACTCGCCTGGCAACGAGCAGGTGTAAAAAAACAATAAACTAAGATGCACGATTTCACCACTGTAATTGTCCGATTAATAAAATCGTTTGACCACAGGGAATATCTGTTGCATTTGCCCGCCGATGTGTCTAGCGCAGTGACCAAAGGACGGAGACCTTAGGGCTATAGCTATTCGAATTGGAGCAACTCTAGAATTCCTTGATGATGTGGATTTTAGGTAACTTCAGTACTTAACTTAATTTTACTATTTGAATGTTTGCTGCAAAATATTTCTGAAAAGTATACTAAAAATGGCAATGTAGTTTAGTTCACTATTGTGGTGTAGAATTTTCAATTTTTAATCCAATCAAGGTTCAACAAGGGCTCTGGATTAAGTTTCCTCAATGGAATAAGCTTATAATAAAAAATTTTAAAACCTAAATATTTTTTTACTGTTTGTTGTGGGAATAAAAATTATAAAAAATTTAGTCAAGTGTCTAGAAAATCTTCAAAATTTTCCATGAAAATTTGATCTTGTATTTGACTGTAGCTCTCTCAAATTTTCATACATTTTTATTCTGTAATATATGGATTGAAAAATAATTTAATAACCCTTTTCATCGACATCCTATTCCATTCACTTTTGCGTCTAGTTGATTTTCCTACAGGTTTATGTAAAGTCTGTCGTCGCTCCTCAAAAATACAAAAGTTGATGCTACAAAACAAACTTACACGAGGAAAAAAAATTAAAATTAAAAATATGATTTTTCTTACTCGAGGAAAAAAACAACCTACTAATCGAAAAAAGTATTTGTTTTTTTTTGATTGTGCAAAAAAAGTTTTTAATTTGTAATCCTGTGTAATAATGACCACCAAAATGAAAGTAAAAAAATAAGTGAATGATATAGATTATGGTTATAAAATCATAAAGTGACAAAAGTAAGAATTAAAATGTTAAAAATAATAAATAAAGTACAAGTGAGTTAAAAAACAAAGGGAAAGTAACTAAAGGGAATAGAAACGTTAAAGTAAATATTTAAATATTCTTTGTTTTCTTAGGGACATTATTTATGAACGGAACCAGCCCCCATCACTCCATTTTTGGTTTTTAAAAAAAAGCAGTATGATTATATGTTCAAATGGAACAGCTAAGAATGTCCAGCTTTTATAATTACAGAGTGGGATTTTTATAATTTTTTTAATGGCGGAGACTATATGGCGTATTAATTACAAAAAAGTAAAAATTGAACATTGTATTTCATATTCAGAAATACAAGATATAACTTAGTTAAAAAACTTACTTTAATGCCTAAACATTATTTTTGGTTAAATACTTTCGAGAAATCCAGGTTGTTTTTAAAACAATAAAAATGGCAGATCCTTTATGGCGTAAATGAAAAATTGGAAAATTCAATTTCGATTCGCTTAAAACTTGTTACTCGGGGGTTTTTGGGGTCCAACTGATAAAGAATTTGAAGTTAGTTGATCAAAAATTAAAAATTTCGGATCCAATTCGGGACGGAAGAATTAATTGAAAAAGTGTTTAGATTTCGCATAAGGTGATTTATTACTGTCGGGGGTTTTTTGGTACGGAGGCTCGACGATTGCGGTATATGATATTAGGTTTTAAAAATTTTAAATGGCCGCATCCATTGCACTGTCTAAAAAATCCGACTCCATGTTTACACCGAATTGATGGAACATTGGTATAGTTTCTCAATCTCAAATTATGTAGAAATACTTTCAATTTGATTGGATTCACTGAAAATTTCGAAATCAATCAAATGCAAACATTTACTCTTTGCGAGATTGAAATATCAACAATTTTCATTTTTGTGATGTAAATTGGAGTCTAAATTTTAAACTGTTATTTTTAAAAATTAAAGGTAAAAGTAAAAATACAATTATATTTCTTCATATGTATCGACAGCCACAGCCGTCCTATATACAGAATACCTACTTTTTCTAAAATATTATTTTTTTGAAATTAATTAATAATTTCAAAATTATACAAAGGACTCAGAAAAAATTGGGTTAGGCATGGTGGGATACGAGCCCACGGTACATTTCTATTGCCGGTAGATGATCTGGACTTACTGAGCTACATTGCAGCCCAAGATTCTCCGAGCTCTTTGATATATACTATACCATCCACCTGCATTATTTCATGATAATGCAGGGAGTTTCTTGAAGATGGTTAAATGCCTTGTTTTTAATTCATAGGCAAATATAATTGAATTTTCTTCAACATTCTTTAATTATATTTGCCAATGAATGGGAAAATAAGGCCCTAACCATCTTTCAAGAAACTCTCCTGCATTATCATGAAATAATGCTGGGTCACTAACCGGCATATAGAGAGGTCGGGGGCTCGTTTTATTCCACCATGCTAATCAAATTTTTCTGAGGTTCTTGTTTGATAATTTTGGAAATTATTAATTAATTTCAAAAAAAATATTTAACATTTTTCCCAGAATTTTTCCACGAAACAATTGTCAACTCATTAGTAAAGACCCTTCACTAAACGTTGAAAGCGGAAACCTACAATATCGGGTCCAAGTTTCAAATTTTTAGAAGAAGTAACGATTTTCAAACCTAGACGTCACCTCGTATCAAACAATATAAATTGAAAAACAAATTTAAAGCTATGAAAAAATGGGGAGGGACTAACTCTGCTGGGGCTCAAAACACTAGGACCTATCCAATTGCCGGTTGATTGTTAGTCCCCCATTTTTTTCATAGCTTTAATTTTGTTTTTCAATTTATATTGTTTAATAAATCTAATCTAAGTCTAGGATTTTAAATATAAATCGTTAACACTTCTTCTAGGAATTTGGTAAACTTGCTCGTCGATATTGTAGGTTTCCGGCTTCAGCGTTTTAGTGAAGGGGTCTTACTAATGATGTTGACAATTGTATTCGTGAAAAATTCTGGGATAAAAGTTAAATATTTTTTTGAAAAATTAATTAATAATTTCAAAAATTATCAATGAACTCAAGAAAAGAAATTTGATTAGCTTTGGTGGAATACGAGCCCACGACCTCATCTATTTGCCTGGGTTAGGAACCCTAACATTTATTTCATGATAATGCAGGGAGTTTTCTTGAAGATGGGTAATAAGGCACTTATTTTCCATTCATTGGCAAATATAAATTAAGAGAAAGTTGAGAGAAATTCAATTTATATTTGCCTATTGAATAAAAAATAAGGCTTTTCCATCTTCAAGAAAACTTCCCAGCATCTATCATGATAATAATGCAGGGAGGTATATAAGATACGCTAGGGCAGCTACGGAGAATCTTGGGGTGCATGTAGCTCAGTAGTCAGATCAGTCTACCGGCAATAAAAATGTTCCGTGGGCTCGTATCCCACCATGCTAACCAATTTTTCTCTGTAGTTCTTTGATAATTTTTGAAGATTATTTAATTATATTTACACAAAAAAATAATTTTTAGAAATTATGTAGGTTTCTGTTATTAGGACGGCTGTGCATGTTTTCGAGGTTTTTTAAACATATTTTTTTGAAATATATATTTGTATTTTTCTATTTACCTTTAATTTTAAATATACAGTTTAAAAATTTGACTTTTCCCAAATTTTACATCACAAAATATGAAAATTGGTGATATTCTAAATCTCCCACGCACTAAGCAGCCTTAAATATGCTTGCATTTGATTGAATATTCGAATTTTCAGTGAATCCAATCAAATGAAAGTATTCTACATACTTTGAGATTGAAAAACTATACCAATTGTTTCATTATTTCGGTGTTTGAAACATAGGAGTCGGATTTTTAACAGGTTGCCAATGGATCCGCCATTTAAAATTTTTTAAACTAATATCATATTTCGCAAATCGTCCGAACCCATAAAAAACCCCCGAGTTAATAAATTTCTTAGACGAATCTAAACACTTTTTCTAAATTCTTCTTCCGCCGTATTGGGATCCGAAATTTTTAATTTTTGATCAACTAACTTCAAATTCTTTATCAGTGACCCCCAAAAAACCCCCCCCGAGTAAACAAGTTTTTAAGCGAAAAAATACGAAAGAAATTTTTCCAGTTTTTTAGTACGCCATAATTGGAGTCCGCCATCTTTATAATTTAATTTTTTAATAAAACAACTCGGATTTTCGAAAAAGTATTTAATCAAAATAATGTTTAGGCATTAAATGTAATGTTTTTTTAATAAACGTATAATCTTGTATTTGTGAATAGAAAATAACAATGTTAATTTTTAATTTTTTGTATTTTAATACGCATTATTGTCTGGCGCCATTAAAAAATTTAATAAAAAATCCCACTCGGCATTAGAAAGCTGACATTCATTCAGCTTTCATTTGACATATAATAAATGCACTTTTTTTTAAACGAAAAATGGAGAGATGGGTGGTTCCGTTCATAAAGCATTTGTCCCATATATATAAACAAAGGTGAGCTAAGTTGTTTTAACACACTTAAATACAAAACATGCACATAAAACACATTACGCATCATAATAATAGATATTGTGTAGAATTCATATACTATAAATAGAAGATAAAGATTGTAATCTTTAAAAATAAAGTAAAAAAAAGGGGGAAATTTTGATAATTGTAATTTAGGATTTAGAAGTCATAATATATTCTCAATTATATTGTAATTTTTTTTTTACATTTAGTTAACATCTACAGAACATTTCCAAAACCCTTAAAATTACTCTATTTCCAAAAAGTAGAGATTCTCACCTCACTACTTGAACAATCAAGTAGGAAGGAGGGAAATCCACTACCATTATAAGTTTGAAGGTTTCGGAATATTTTCGTGTAAACATTCCTTCAAAATTAAAAATTATTGTTAATAAAACATTTTAATTTGTTTATTACAATATGGTGGCAGCGGTGGGATTACTCTTCACATTTTACTTTTTGCAATTAGTTGGATTTTATATAAACACAAATTATATTTGTGACTAATTCATTTTTTAAACTTTTTCAGGTAAAAAGAAATATATTAAAAAAACATATGCTTAGAGATAAAGCTGCGGGGTTACTAGCATAAAGCAGTCCAGCTAACAGTTCCGCTTACGTCGGATTGTAGGGGACCAGCCACATTACAATTGTATCGACCAGTGTAATTTCTTTAATAAATCGGCGCCCCCTTCCCACCGAATAAAACCTTGCCGAAAGTGTGTAAGCTGTTTTGGGCAAGTGATGGGGTTTAAAATAATCGAAAAAATATCGCGCTAGAACGCACAATTTAAAAATAAAGATTTACCTTATTCGATTAAATAACAAAATCTTTTATTTAAAAAAAAACAAACTACCTATTCCTTAAGAGAAATTCTTCGGTCTACACCATTAAATAAAAAAAATCTGAAAATATAAAAGAGACTAAGTATAAAGGAAAATCCGCGAAGTAGTGATATTTTATTATTTAAAAAAATAAGAAAAAAATTACTACTTTAACATAAGTAATATAAACTTGAAGCGCGAAAAAAACTAATGTAACAGAATAAAAAGGAACATAAAATCCCGAGAGAGGCAAGACTAGGTTTGGAGCTTTTTTTTAATTTTAATTTTTAAAGGAAATAAAAAAGGGCCTTTCTTCTAAGAACATCAGTAGAAGATAAAATAAAAAAATTACTAGATAAATTATCGTAGAAATGAAGTCAACAGAATCATGAAAGTTAAGTTTCGAGTTTAAAAGTGTTTTTTAATTATAATTAACGAAAAATCGATACAAAGTTATTTGATTTTATATTTATGAGTCAAAAAAAATATATAATATAAATAAAATAGTATGAGAGACGAATATTTGAAATTGGTGATGGATGTACGAACTCGGGGGGGTTACGCGACACTGTATCAAGTTGCAATCTCAGGTTGTTGGTAGGTCAGTAGGAAGTAAAAAAAAACATCGAAAGAATTGATGTTTATGGACAATTACAAACTAACCCTATTCCACCTTTTATGTTATTTTAATTTAAATAAAATATATATATTTTTTTTAAAGTTTTTTTTTTTAAATTTATTATTTTTCTGACAAAATGAAGAAAAATATTTTAGAAAAACGTAATAATATCTTACAACCAAAAAAATATTGACAAAATTCAGTCATTTTAAATCAGTGAAAAAGTCGAATTAAAATTTGTCGAATTTATGCGACTTTACATAAAAATTATAAATCACAAAAAAAATGTTCTATATTGCGAAAAGTTTGAAAATAAAGTTATTTCTTGTTTCATTTTTTTATATTCAAATTATATATTTGAAACAAAATGTCTACATTGGTATGAGAAAACTGTTACTAGGAGTGGCCACATATAGAATAGATTGGGACAGTAGATGTGAATTTGATGTTGAAATAAGGGATTATCAAACACAGGTGGATAACAGAAATCGACAAATATACAGGACACAAAACCAAGATAATCTTTAATTTTAAGACAAGATGAACATAAAATGGAAGGGAATTGTTACAATCGATATTTTAAGGATATTAAAAACACAGGTGTGATTACGGGCCAATCCAAATATTGCCATCAAAATTCGTATACAGCCATTGTAACACGTATGAACCAGGAGGGAAATCAAACAACAAGAAATGGAGATCGACTGACAGGAGACAACAATATAGAAAAAGAAATAGAATAACTACAATGAATTTAACTATCAAGAAATAGAATCAATGAGTGTTTCAGTAGAAAAATGTGACAAAACAGGAAGGATTGGATTCGCATCATAATTATGGAAGATAAAATTCATATAAAACTTAATGATCAAAATTATGTATAAGTATAATGTCCGGTTACAGAAATTTACAGATTTGGTAAACGGAAGGAAACACGATAACAGAGGGTAAGAAACAGCTACAGAAGATTACAACAACTATTACAGGATGGATAATAAAAGAGAAGCAACATAGAAAATAACGAAGTAATCTTACATAAGCTGTGATGAAACAATCTTTTAATGATGATTTATTGTGAAATTTAAGTTATTTCAAATAGAAATACAGAACCAAAACTTTAATAAAGTATATGATTTATGATTTTATAGATACCACACATTCGTTTTTTTAAGGATTCCGCCCACAAACCCAAAACTTTTTTTAGAAGACAAAAAACAGCTAAATATATAGCTGCTTCACTACTTTCCGCCAAATGATCCACAGCTCCGCAACAGAAAAGAAGGAAGAATCAAGCAACAAGAAAGCCTATTCCAAAATGAAAGAAAAGCCTCTAGATGGAAGAACAAACTGCAGATTGTATTATGAATCGTATTATAGATGCTTTGGACGCTTATGAAGAAGATAATCAGCCTCAAGTGAAAAATTTTCAAATAAGAAAATGGTGGGACTCCAACTAGAAGATTTCAATTTGGTCATATAGCGAAAAATTCAAAACTCATGTTTTGTGATAGCAAAAGTGTTCGAAGATAGAGGAAGAGAATTAAAAAGGAATCCTTTTACAAAAGCAAAATTCGGAAAGAAGCAACATATTACAAGCCAATCAAAAAGAAATGAAGGCGATATTGAAGAATTATCAGTTGTCACTGATGGCGAAACTTCACAACAAAGGAAACAATTTTTTCAAAATCTGAAATTAGGTCACAACAGAAAACTAAACGAGGACAAATTCGGGATCAAGAAAAAAAAAATTGGAATAATATAACAATAAAAAAAAAGAACAGCCTCATAAACATTTTTTGCGATAAAAATTTTACTCAAAAACGAATAAGAGAAAGAGAAAATAAGAAATTAAAAACAGATATAACCACTACCCTTTAAAAAATGAAAGCAGGATCATTTATAAAAAACGCCAGGAAAAAAGACATGGTAGATGTTTATTAATTAAAACCACAACTCAGCAAAAATTGTCCACTACGAAAACTCTGCTAACTACACGGGAAAATGATTTGGTGAAGTTCAAATTAAAAAGAAAACTTCGCTCTTTACAAATACGGACAATCTTACGAACATTAGTTCAAGATAAAGGGGTTCATCTAGTTAAGGAACATGTGTTTAACCTCAAAGGAAATTCGAAACGCAAGTCGAATACGCCTCATCTTGAAGAAATGGAAAAATTACAGGATAAAACGTGGAGGAAAGTCGTAACAAAAATTTACTCGGAGAGGTTAGAAATAGGTTAGAACATATTCAAAATCAAGCGGGGGGAGTCACAGTAGTTAAAGCATGAAACATATTTAAAAATTTTTTTGGGTAAAATATTAAACTTACTTATTCCTTACATATCTCATACACTTATTGTAATTTAAATATAAATTGATTGGGTTTGACATTTATTATTATTGGATTGTATTTTATTGTATATATATACTATTTTTTATTCTCGCGTAAAAAAGGTCAAAATATTTTTAACAGTAAAAATAAAATGTTAAATAAAGACAAAACAACTCTATTAAAATAATTTCGCATACTAACTTAGTAAAAAAAATATGTTATTCAAAGACAAGTTGCACTAAATAACATTAAAGGGAATGCTTTAAAGTTAGAGCATAAATGAAACTATTGTAACAACAATAACACTAATACAAATTTACATACTTAACATTATTAAATTATAAAAATTAATCTAAAACACCTTGAAAAGATTAAAAATAATAATTTATCGTAGAAAATGTAAAGCTATTTTTAATGTTTTTTTTACTGAAAAGAAACTTAAAAAAAAATTTTACACTATTTCTAAAATAATCTTGCAAATAAATTTTTTAAAGAATGAAAAATCTGGATACAAAAAACACTACATTTTAATTAATAAAAATAAAATTTAAAAATAGATGAACATAAAAATAATTTAAAAACTTTTCATTCTCAAAAACAAGTTAACCATAATTCTGCTAAATAATAAAATAAAAGAATCAGAATCTTAAATTTTTTACTATAAAAAACCTAATAAAGAAACAGTGTTTATATAATATATAAACATTTTTTCTTTATATTTTGCACGTTCTTTTTAATACGAACTATAACCACATTCACAAAATCTGCTTGTGTTTGTCATTTTTAATAATGACTCAAACTGTTTATTTCAAAAATAAAAAATTATAATAGTTTTAAAAGACATTTTTTTTCCAAAAAAAACCATAATCTATTCTTTTTTACCATGTATTATGATAATTGAAAAATTTTCAAAGTTAAAAATGAATTCTTTATTATTATAAAAAAAAATTTTAAACATAACTTTTTTGAGAAAAATATGAAAAATTCACAATATTTAAAGCTACGAAAAGCATTTTTTTTAAATAAAATTTTTATCTTATTATTGTGTAATAAAAGTATTCTGCAACTTATGCAAAACTTGTTCATAAAAATATTGTGGAAAAATTAAGATTGAAAATGAGAAAAATTACTTGTTATCTTCGTTTAAAAAAATTTATAATTACTAATTTTTAACAAAAACAATTTGATATGATAAATTCAATTTTCTGCACTATGAAACTATGTTTTTCAAATTATTAAAAGCAAACATGTTTTATGTATTTTTCATGCGAAATGAATATGAATATTAAAAAAAAATTGTATACAAGAATTTATGTAGATTTCATAATTTACGAAATACACTAAAATTAATTATAAACGTTACCTCTGTAATTAGAAAAAAATATTTATAAAAATTTAGGAAAGTTACATACCCTAATGTAAGCAAATATCTAGGTTGGTAAAAAATTCAAGTGAAATATGAACAGTTAAGATTTTGTTTATTTTTATTGTAATGTCGTTGAAAGACAAGTTAAATAAAGAGATAAAGTATTTTTTACCACACTGGACCTTAAAATTACGTTTTAATGAATATATGCATTATATGCAAACCAACAGAACTATTAAAAACATAATTTTTATATTCAGCAATAAAATAAATTGGACTATATACAAAAGTTAATGTGTAAATATACCAAAAACTAGTTTTTTGCTTTTAATGTAAACTCAACTTGAAACTATACTATAAATCAAAACAATAATTCACACTTATTTGAAGTATAAATCTTTAAAACGAGGAAAGATTTTACAAAAAATTGTAAAGAAAAGAATCATTCAGAAATGGCTGCCAAGGGGACGTCAGCCTAATTAGAAGGGGGGCATGACAAACAGAATTGTCGTCATTGTTCATTCTCTTTTCGAAAATATAAGCAAAGAATTTTCTTTAATTATGACAATCACATGTAATATACAATTTATGTAGTCATCGTTACGATAAACACATATGAAACAAATGAAAAAGTCAGCGAATAAAGTCAAACTCGACAAAATGCTTTCAAAACGATAAGTAAACTAAAAGACACAATAACCTACATAAACATCTTTACCAAAAAAGTTTTAACTAAAAATACTTTAAACAGTGAACTTAGTCATACTTTATGTAAAATACTTTTTTTAACATGTTCGATAAATGAAAACGTATTTAATTTTGTTAGGCCTACTTTTGATAAAAGTTTAAATTAATTATTCTCCAAGATCAATTTTTGTAAAAAAAAACATGTTAAATGTCATGTTAAATCGCATTTCATTTTAGACATGTCCTATAAATGAAAATATATTAAATTTTGCAAGGCTAGTTTAAAAAAAAGATTAACTTAATCACTCTCCAAGCTAAAATTTTTGTAAAGAAAGATAACCAGGATACGATTCTTGTAAAACTCAAACGAGTTATATCTAAAAATTTTAAAAGAGGGTCTTCGGACAACGCTTTTCTCGCAGCTGACAAGGGACGTCAGCTTATTAGAAGGGGGGGCATTTGTGACGAACAGGACTTCGTCACGAAATATCCCTTCGTGATAACAAAATACAAATATGATATTTACAAGAAAATATTAACAAAATATACTTAGTTCATCTATTCGTTATAATCTTAATTAAAATGAGTTTAAATATTAATAAAATATAATATTTCTCCCAATCATTGCAGTTTAATATATTTCACATTTTTAGAAATTTACATTAAAAAAGATTAAGAATTTTAAACATTTTAATTAAAAGAATGAGGCGTCAGATACCAATGTATTGTGAAATTTAAAGGAGTGGTGTGTCTAGGTTATTGAACAATGATCACACCACTGCCTAAAACTGCAAGCTTGCAGAAAAGCGCCTAGCAACGAGCAGGTGCAATAAACTAAAGCACGATTTCACCACTGTAATGTCGATTAATAAAATCGATTGACACAGGGAAATCTGTGCATTTTCCCGTGTGTCTCGGCGTGACCAAGACGGAGACTTGGGGCTATAGTGCCAGATAAAGTTATTGTACGAAGCCTTGTTTAGAATCACATACTTAATAGAAGATAAAGATTGTAATCTTTAAAATAAAGTAAAAAAAGGGAAATTTAGATAATTGTATTAGGATGTAGAAGTCATAATATATTCTCATTTTATTGTTAAATTTGTTTAACTTTATTAACATCTACACACCACCCCTAGGGACCGTTAGGACCTTGTAGCTGGTGGGGTGGCTTAAAGGCCTAATCGGAGAGTACCCCTGGACCCCGTTCTAGCCCTCGTTGGTTGTATTCGGCGGCCTGCTCCTCAGAAGGGAGGGACCGCCCAATTGGACCAGCTCCATGGAGTAGAGGGATGAGAATGGTGAGGAAGCAACCTTTGGGCGATCAGAAAATGATCACCACTGGTAGCGGAGGGGTGTTGTACTGTTCTGCGGGGCCCCAACTAAGAAACGGTCCCCCAATCCAAGATGTTTCTGCCGTGTCGATGGATGAATGGCACTAGGGTTACCAAATCTGTCGCTCACGACGGACTGGCTGCCCATCCGTTTGTCGGAATTGCGCTGGTCAGTTAGTGATCCCGTAAAGGTTCGGGGAGCGACCTGGCTGGGTTTCCGGCGGGCGGCTGGTCTTGGCGTGATGTGAACAGAGGTGTCTTAAACGGCGGCTCCGGAACACCGGGCGACCTTCCGGTGGTACTAGCCTTACTTCTGCAAGCGGGGCTCTGCAGGAGCGGACTTTCTTTTCCCTTGCTACTTATTTTTACCTTGTTAAATAGAGAACCAATTTAACAAATTAAATTTGGGTGACCAAAGGGTTTCAGTGGCTGCATCTACAACCTCCTCGGAGGCTGTGGATGTGACGATCTTGAACCCTGAGGTCGTGGATCAGTCCTCCCCTTCCTCTTTGGCTGTTCCTTCGGGTCCTTCGGGATCTAATGGTAATGTGGTCTTAGGTGAGGGTGGAGGCTCAGGAATGGCTGACGAAATGTGTGGCCGACCATGAGCCCTGGGAGGGAGCGAAGCTGAAGATTGGTGGGGTTGAAATGCTCCAAAGAATGGTAAAGGCTACTGCGTGGTTCCCGGGAGAAACGGCGGACGCGCGGACGGTCTTGCAACATTTGGAGGCCTTCAACCCGACTTGGCGTACGCTGAATGTCGATGGGTCTCAGGTGGCTAATAGGGGTGACAAGAGTTTTCTTCTTGTTGCTCAGGTCCCTGAAAGTCAGGCGAGGGATATAGAGGCCCTCGAATTTAGGCCTCACTATCACTTCGGGAGGATAACCTTTAAGGTCACTGTCCCTGATCGTGATGGCTCAAGCAATGTAGAGGTGGGTGAAGAGCAAACATAATTCACTGTTTGTAAGCTTACCGCTACTCAGATTAACTTGCATCATAGCAAAGGCGCATCAGCAGTACTGATGAGGGGCTTGGCTAAGATGCACACAGACATCTCACTAATCCAAGAACCATGGTTAGTAAGAGGTGTCATTAGGGGGCTTGGTGGGGCTGGTGTAATCTGTTACAGGGACTGCAGAGCTGCCAAACCCAGGGCGTGCATTCTTACTAAGGGCGTTAACGCAACTCCACTATTGGACCTGTGCTCAGGGGACCTAATGGTGGTGGTAACTAACCTGGAGGGTATAGGTAAGACGGTCGTTGAATCGGCATATTTTCCGTATGATAATAAAAATAATCCGCCAATTGAAGTTTGTAGGTTGGTGGACTACTGTATGGAAAAGGGACTTCCTCTGCTGTTGGGCTGCGATGCAAACTCACAACATACGGTGTGGGGGAGCTCAAAGGACAATCAGAGAGGACAGGAGCTACTGGAATATTTAATCCGAACAGACCTAGATATTCTTAATAGGGGTTCGGCCCCGACTTTTAGCAATGCGATTAGGCAGGAAGTGATTGATATCACTATCTGCTCCAAAAGCATTAAAAATAAGGTAAGAAGATGGAGAGTTTCTAATGAACCTTCACTTTCTGACCATTCGCAGATAGTCTTCGAGGTAGAGTCTGCGGTCCGATCCGAAACTAAGTGGATTCGTAATCCCAGAAAGACGGATTGGGCTAGCTACAACTCAGAACTTCGAAGGACACTTTCTGGTTTACCGGGTAAGATAAGAGATTGTCAAACCCTAGATGAGGCGGCCAATGATTTTACAAAGGCTATTATGGCAGCTTATGAAGGTAGCTGCAAACCGACAAAAGTATTTTCGGGAAAAGAGGTGTGCTGGTGGAACGAGAGATTAGAATATCTCAGGAAAGAAACTAGGAAACTCTTTAAGCGTGCCAAGAAAAGGCGCACGACTAATGGTTGGTCTGACTTTACAAAAATGAAAGAGGACTATAGAAATGAAATAAGGAAAGCAAAACAAGCCAGTTGGAATGCTTTCTCTTCCAGCATCGAAAAAGGGAAAGAGGCAGCCAGATTGGATAAGCTGCTTGCCAAGAACCCTGATGCAATTTTGGGCACTTTATTGTTGCCGGATGGGACTTTCTCTGAGTCGGACGATGAGACCTTGGCTTATCTGGTCCAGGTACACTTTCCGGGCTTTTCAAGGTCGGGGGAGGGCGGACATGACCCTGGGTCGCCAACAAACCTTCCACAGGCTGAGTATCGGCCGCGAAGGCAGCTGGCTAACAGGATCGTGAATGCCGAGAGGATCAGATGGGCCGCGGAATCTTTTAGTCCCTACAAGTCTCCGGTCCTGATGGCGTCTACCCTGTTCTCTTGCAAAGAGCGATGGACGAGGCTGTTGGGCCAATGGTGAGGCTTGCGAGAGCGAGTCTGACTCTGGGATATGTCCCGACAGCGTGGAGGGGTACGAAAGTCGTATTCATACCTAAAGCGGGCAAGAATGGGTATACCTCACCGAAGGATTTCCGTCCCATTAGCCTTACATCCTTTATTCTAAAACTAGTTGAAAGGTTGGTGGATAGATATATCCGCAGTGAGATTTTGGAGCGGTTCCCGCTACAAAAGGATCAATATGCGTATAGATCAGGATGCTCTACGGAGACAGCTCTGGCGAGAGCAGTTGACCTAATTGATGGGCAACTACAGAGTCAGGGTTTTGCTGTAGGTGTTTTTATGGACATAGAAGAAGCTTTTAGTCAGGCCTCTCCTGAATCCATAAGTAAAGCTATGACAGCTTTTAATATTCCTACAGGAGTGGTTGATTGGACCTGTCACATGTTAAGAAACAGAAACCTTCTTATCAACTAAAGGAGACTCAGTCCTGAAAGGGACAGTTTTAACTCTGGATGCCCCCAAGGAGGTGTTCTTTCACCCTTGCTCTGGTCCTTGGTGGTGGATGAACTACTGAGAACTCTGACCGAAGCAGGATACCATGCGATTGGGTATGCGGATGACATTTTGTTAATCGCCCGCGGTTCCCTTCTCGACGTTGTACTCGAAGTGGCCCAAAAGGCTTTAAATCAGGTAGACAAATGGTGTAAGAGGGTGGGTTTATCTGTAAATCCGGGGGGAAAACGGAAGCGGTTATCTTTACCAGACGGTATAAGTGGAAAGGCCTCGTGCTCACTTACGCTGTCCGGAAAAAAAATCCAATATACAGAGCAGGCAAAATATTTAGGAGTAATCCTGGATAGTAAACTGCTTTGGAAAAAGCACCTGGAGGAGAAGTGCATGAAACTTACAGCTGCTCGGTGGCACTGTAGAAGTGCCAAAGGCAGTAGCTGGAATCTAAAACCGCATACACAATTGTGGATCTATGAAAGCAATTCTGCTCCCTAGGCTGACGTATGCTTGCGTGGTCTGGTGGAGTAGAGTTGAATTAAAAACATCACAAGCAGAATTGGAAAGGTTAAGGGGGATGGTACTTAGAGGAATAACGGGGGCGGTGCGTACAGCTCCTACTGTTGCCCTTGGTGCCCTCTTGGGGCTAGAACCGTTACACCTTACAATTAAAGCAGCGGCGGTTAAGGCTGCCCTGAGGTTGAGCGGTCCTGTGGGCTGCAGGGAGGTGGGTAGATGGCGTCTCCCAAAGAAATTGGTGAGAAGCCCCCTCCTAAGTATGATTAGGGACAAAACTGTCCCTTTGTACCTCTTCGACAAAAAGTATAAGATTAATATACCTAGTAGAGAAGATTGGATAAATGGACTGACAAATATTCCAGCTGACTGTGAAGTCTGGTACACAGATGGATCAAAAGGCGGGAATGGAGTTGGTGCAGGAATCTATCATGTAACCTCTTAAGTGGCACACTCTTTTAAGTTAGGGACCACTGTTACTGTGTTACAAGCCGAAATTGTGGCGATACTTTATGGTGCTGTTGAAGCCTTGGAAAATTGTTGCGACAAAGATATTTTTATTCTTTCGGATAGCAAGGCAGCTATTTTCTCCTTGAAACGATACGTATCAACATCACGGCTGGTCGGTGACTGTCATGAGGCACTTAACAAACTAGCTGAAACTAACCGCGTTACCCTTCTCTAGATCCCTGGTCACAGTGGATTCGCGGGGAAACGATAGGGCGGATGAGCTAGCCAAAGAAGGGGCTAGAAAACAACTTATTGGGCCCGAACCGCCCATTGGTGTTTCCAATAAATGCCTGACACTGGGAATTAAACAGTGGATAGCTGCGGAACACCAAAGGGAGTGGCGGGCAACTAAGGGCTGTAGACAAGCAAAGGTACTCATGGGAACTAGTATTGACCCTATGAGGAAAGCGGAATTCCGCAAATTAAATAGGAAAGAGGCAAAGATCATAACAGGGCTATTAACTAGCCATGGTGATCTGCGCTATCATCGGCACAAAATGGGGATTGTAGACGACCCGAAGTGCCGTAGGTGTGCAGAGGAACACGAAACCTCGATGCACATGTTGTGTTACTGCCCCGCACTTGTGAAGGAGCGGGAACGCATTACGGGCTACTTCTTTCTGGGGGAGACCGTTATTGCTACCAGGAACCTGGCCGAAGTCCTCCTGCTGTGAAAAGGACTTCGGATGTAGGGGCTGTTATGGGGAACGTAAAGGGATTACCTAAGCGTTAGTGGTATGACCTGAAAGGTCATAGATTCACAACCCTCATTTCTTAATAATAATAATAACATCTACACAACATTTCAAAAACCTTATAATCCACTATTTTCAATAAGTAGAGATTCTCACCTCACTACTTGAACAATAAGTAGGAAGGAGGGGAACCACTACCAAATAGGTTTGAAGGTTTCGAATGTTTCCGTGTAACATTCCTTTAAATTAAATTATTGTTAACAATTTAATTTGTTTATTACAAGCAAAACAATTTTTTTCATTATTCTTTTGAGTTTTACCACTCAAAGTTCAAATGTGCATAACTTCTTTAAATTAACTTTTTTGAAAAATAAAAAATACGTGTTTCTTTATTTTTCATGTACAATAACATATTTTAGCGACAGCTAAATCTGTAACTTGAAGTTAGTCGATCTGCCTGATTTGAAATGGATTCAGTCACATGTTACCTAATTAAAATAAATAAACCAATTTTTTACAGCATTTATTTCAATGCTTTGATTTCCAATTAAATTTGTCTTCAATTTATAATTATGTTACTCAATAAATGAATGTACGGGTTATTACTTATACTAATACATTTAACAGGGTTTCTGTACCACCCCGGAAACGGAAATATTCAGGAATTTAATTTGTCCGAGAAAAAGTGGAAATAAACCCGGAATTTTCTTATCAAATTTAAAAAGTTTGATTAAATTATTTTGATTTTAAAAACTGGCTTTTTACTTTAATTTTTATTGATGTTATAATTATACAATTAGATTAAATTAAAGTCAACTTAAACTTCAAAAATTGGTGGAAATTTTGAATTAATTATTAATACATTAATTGAAATACGAAAAATTAACGAATACATTGTTCTCTGCATTCGAATAGGTTAAAAAATAACTAATTTAGTACTAAAAAGTCAGTCACTGACTTAAATAGTAACATTTATCTAATGAAATATTTACTGGTAAATAATAATTATTTTTTCCGGTCAAATTAAATTCTCAGCTGTTTTCCGGTTTTACAATTTGCTAGACATAGGTACTGTTAAATGTATTGTTTCTCCTTCTAAATAAAAAATTGTTATTGTTAAATAACTGTATAATATTTCCATGATTTTTCCAGGTTTCCTAGAATGTGTAGCAACACTGTTATATCGTTTTAATACAATTTTCTATATTATTTTCAAAAATGGAAATAATTGTCACGGTTTCTGTTTCTAAATAAAAAATTGTAATTGGTAAATAAAAGTAATTAAATTTTTTCCCTTTTAAAAAAATGTAAAATAATTAATTATTTTAATAACATTGATGAAAATTGTCTTTGGCAAATTAATGTTATTATTTTATTTTTAAAATGTACAACATTTTCATCAGATAAACGAATTTTAATTTATTACATTAATTGGTTAATTTATTTTATAAAATTGAAAATTTATTCTTAGAAAATATATATAATACATTTAATTATTATGTAACATAATTATAAATTAAAGACAAATTCAATTAGAAATCAAAGCATTGTAATAAATACTGTCAAAAATTAATTTATTTATTTTAATTAGTTAACTTGTTTATTTTATCAGTATTATTTGAATACTAAATACTTAAATGGCCGTAGCCGGATAAGTATTGTTTTGCGGCCTCCTCTTTTTATTTATTTTTATTTTTTTATTAATTAACTTGGCACAATCACTATATATTTTTTTACATTTTTTTACATCCCAAGAGTAACATATATTTTTGTCAGCTTGATCTAATGGGTACTTGATAGTTAAAATTTTAAAAAACTTATTTTGGCCCTTAAATATCATGAGACAGTATACATTTTAAGGGCCAAAAATAAGTTTTTTATAATTTTAACTATCAATTACCCTTTGGATCATGCTGACAAAAATATATGTTACTCTTGAAATGTAAGAGAATGTAAAAAAATATATGGTGATTTTGCCAAGTAAATTAATAAAAAATAAAAAAAAAATTTTAACCTCTTCCGCTGCAAAAAATTTACCACAAAATTTTTTTAGATGAACTTTTGCTTCCTTTTTAACATATTTCTTGAAGGGCTTTAACGGTTTAGTGAATTCAGAGAAAATTTAATTTTTTTAGAAAAGTGCCATAAGTTTTTCAAAAACAATTTTTTCGAGTTAATACTTGGGGAAAAAAAGATTTATATAGAGACTAATTAATCCTGAAAATATCGTGGAAATTTTAGCAGGGGCCGCAAAACAATGCTTATCCGGCTACGGCCTTTTGATTTAAAAAAATCATTCACAATAATAATGAAAATACTTTAATTATACGAGATATGCACGAAAATTTTTTTAAATTTACCTGCCTTTCTTCTGTCAACCAATAAAATCACATGTAACTTAAGAGAATGATTTTTTTTGTTTCAGTAGTTAGTCGTTTAGCTCAGTTGGTTAGGTTGATTGTTTTCGTTTCGGTCCGTTAAACCCGCGTTCAATCCCCAATCCCTCCAAATTGTTATTCACAATAAAAAAACTTTCTCTAAAATTTATAACT
Organism: Leptopilina drosophilae; assembly: GCA_032873175.1. NCBI lineage: Eukaryota > Metazoa > Arthropoda > Insecta > Hymenoptera > Figitidae > Leptopilina > Leptopilina drosophilae. The sequence goes on along the minus strand of JAVJHS010000545.1, from coordinate 1,581 downwards.
TTCCAAAATGAATTAGATAATAATAAAATAGAAAAATAAATTTTTTCTTTTATTGTAAAATTATTTAACAAATATTTGTCTTATTTTTTTTAAACAAATTTATATCTACAGTCAGTCTCCGCTACCTGCGCAGCTCGCAACCTTAACATCCCCGCAACCTGAGGCTCTAACGGCATAGAAGAAACTCGCTATGTGACCATACTAGCTTTCACTTTTACTGCGTGCTCAGTGCCGAAAAGTGTCTTAGTACACGGAAAAGTTTTGGGGCGAGCAACTCTATTTGCTCTAGTCACGCTGCGCAACTTCACTCTGGTGTAGCAGTAGTCGCAAAAAGATAACGCAGCAGGCCAACATTGGACGAGCTGCTCTACCAGTCGTGTATCTACCATTGACTTTCAGCGCAGCTCGTCCAGCACTGGGTGAGCAGCGTTCCCAGTAGAGAAAGAAGCTCACCCATTTACAAGGCGATATGCCTTCTCTCTTTTAGGAAACCTTCTCTACGTGCGGAGAACGCAGCTCGCCCGAAAACTTTTCCGTGTACATAAGTTTCTCTTGATGATTAAAAATTTTTGATGTGCCACAAATTAATTTAAAAAATTGAATTTTTTGGCCAAACGTAAATATTTATTATTGTAAGTATATATTATTTATTTAATACTATTTTATTATTATTCGAAATAACGTTTAGTTTTCGCCTGAAGTTTGCAGGGAGTTTGCAATGCAAACTCTCGTACTTTGCATTTCGAACTCCCTGCGAAATGTTGTGTTATGTGGGTTTCATTCAACTTGGTAAAAATATGTTTCTAAGGTTGCTAAATAAGAATCTAAAATTGAATTTTTAAATTTCAAAATGTCAGATCCAATAATTTATTAATTTTTTTAAAATGTACTTGATGTTTTGTTTACATTCACCCCGAGTTTTCGAATTCTCAGGGTAAATGTAAACACTTAATTATTTATTAACTAAATAGACGAAAATAAAAAATCAAAGTCAATTTTTGTTAAGGCGTTAATAAGGAAGAAAGAAAAATTTTTGTTTGATTTTTAATTTATTTTTATGCAAATGCGAGACAAAATACCAAAACAGTAAAATTTTGATTTTTAATCTTTATTGCATTCAAAGATATCTTACTCTATGGCATTGCCAGTTGTCAAAATAAAATATTGACTTTACTCAGAACATCTTGTAGGTGAGCTGAGGTAAAAATATTAACGTCGAACTTACTTTTAAATTTGCAAATTTAACTGAAACATCTACTGTTTACATCTACCCAAAATGAGCCTAACTAAGATATAAATATAAAAATATTTTCAAAAAATCGATAATTTCCAAATATAACTTAATTGTCCTTAATCCGGTTCCTATTACAATTTCCGAATAAATTTTTTTTATAAAATGGCGGAATTCGATAGCAAAATGCCCAGAATCTTTGACAGCTAGTCTAAAGACAAATTAAAAGTTATTTAAATTCAGTTCACGGGAATTCTCATGGGAATGTTACGTCCGAAGATATAACATAGTTTAGTTTAGTTAATAACTATATACTAACTTATATTTTGAACCTAGACTAGAAAGTCTAA
>JAVJHS010000544.1:0-23358 GCA_032873175.1 Leptopilina drosophilae | reverse complement strand
ACTTTTTCATTAATATTCTAAATTATTATAAATATCAATAATTATAATAATATTTATAAAATTAATCATGAAAATACTAATAATAATAATAATAATAATATTAATAACAATCATAATAATAATGATAATTATAATAATAGTAAAGAATAATAATAATAATAATAATAATTATAGTAAATAATAATAATAATAATTATAATAATAGTAAAAAGAATACTTTTTTTTCAAAAACCACATAAAGTAGGGAAGGAAAAATTGAACAAGAAAAAGTTAAAAATTTTACAAGAAATAAAACTGTTTTCGAGAATAAAAAAAAGTGAACAAACTTCTGTTAAAAAATTCCGATCCAGCGGGAATTTTCGATTAAAAAAAAATACATTTTAAAAAATCTTTAATTTTAATTGTTTAATTATTTTTTAGTTTTTTAAAATTACTATTATTTCATTTCTTACAATCAAATAAATATTTTTAACGCACAAGGCTGTTTAATATATTGTCAAAAGTAGTTAAAATCTAAAAAAAAAGAAATGAAAAAGTTTCTCTATTTTCTTTGCCACAAAAAATTTAGATTATTCTTTGATAACATTTTTTATGTTTGAAAAATTATTATTTTTTCAATCAAAACAGTAATTTACCAATAATTATTTATCTTTAAAAAAAATTTTTTTTGTTAGATTTTTATTTATTTACGTTTAGCACTTTTTTATAATTTTCAATTCTTCTGCAAATTTTTATATCATTTTTTCTTTTTATTACTTTTTTTTTTGCTTTTTCTTTGTTTTCTTTTATATTTATTATTTTTTTTACTATTTCTTTGTTTTCTTTCCTATTTATTATTTTTTTGCTATTTCTTTGTTTTCTTTTCTATTTATTATTTTTTTTGCTATTTCTTTGTTTTCTTTTCTATTCATTTTTTTTTATTTTTTCCTTCAATTTCATTTCATTTCATTTCATTTTTATTTTCAATTTAATTTAGTTTCCATTTTCTAAACAATTTTCCTCTCCTATTGAGCTTAATTTCCCATTTTCTGTTCAATTTTTCTTTTTCTCCTTTACAGTTTATTATTATTATTATTATTTATTTAGTTTTACAAATTTCGCTGCTGTCAAAATTATTATTCACTCATGTCTTTAAAATCTAATTAAAACAGAATTTTACTTCCCGCAGTACTTGTGTACAATTTCAAAGAGTCAAAATTAAAACAATTTTTGTGGGCAAAGAAACTGAGAGAGAAAAAAATTCAGAAAAAGAAAACAATTTATCAACTATATAAAATAAATGTTACTCAAATAAAACAAAAAAAAAATCATTAAATAAAATTTTCCTCCTCAAACCAAATTTTTTCTTCTCTCGAGATTAAAATTCAGAAAAAAAAGAAACAAAATAAATAAAAAAATTTCCATTCACACGTATCTAAAGTATTTTTTCTAACAATAAAAAAAACACAGTCCAGCTCTTCCAGCGATATTTACAAGCATTATTTTCACATTTTCTCTCTTTCTCTCTCTCGCTTTCTTTCGCTCTGAATATTTTTCTCCCAATTGTTTTTTTTATTTTTAATTCCACAATTCGAACAGCAATCAAACGAGAGAAGAAAATACGCGAAATAATTTCTCTACAAATATAATTCGTTCGCTCTCTCTCTCTCTCTCTCTCTCTCTTGTCTGTAACACACTTCTTTTGTTTATTAACGCTCGTAACAAAAACAGAATATTTTTTTTACATACATTTATATATCGAATGAAAAACTGTAAATTACAGATGAGTCTCATTTTTTTTTTAGAAGAAAAACAGATTTATTTTTTTTTGCCTTCGCGCAGGAAAAAAAGGGACAAACACAAAAAACGAGGAGAAAAAAAATTCTTTCCCTCTCCCATTTTTTCTAAACGTAATATTTCTGTTCTTTTCTCGTTTTTTTTTCATTTTTTTTCTCTGCGTTTTTATGTTTTTCCTCTATTCTTCCTCTCCGTTAATTTCTCTATTTTTTCTTTTCTGATTTTCTCCATTTTTACCCTAAATAATTTTTTTCTCATTCCTGAATTTTTCCTTTCTCTCTTTCTATTTTCAAACCTATATTCTAAAAAGAAAATATCTAAGCGTAATCCAGCTCGCTAACTACAAAGATATTTAAAGATCCATCATCGTATTATTAAAATTATTATTATTATTATTATTGATATTGATTACTTATTTTTTGCCGTTTTTCCAAATATAATTATAAATTCATGATCGTTTATTTTCTATCTTCTCTGGAGTAGATTTTTATAATGTTTTATTTTACTTTTAAATGAATTTTGTGTTTTTTTTTGTCGAGGAAGTATTTTTAAATATATATTTTTTTATATTTATAGACGTTTTTTTTCTTTTAACAATTTTCAATTATTAAACGAATTTTTTTTAACACTACCACGAGTTGTTGTTGTTTTTTTTTGTGTCAAGAGAGAAAAAAAAATTTACAAGGGATGATTTTTCAGTTTTATTTACAATTTTTGCAGTTCTACTGAATTTTTTTTTTGGGACTCTTGGACATTTCTAAAGTGTATGTATTCTTTTTTTTTTTAGTTTTAATGTAGTTTTAGTTATTTTTACCTTTATTATTTATTTACTTTTTCCTCTTCTCTTTTAACTGATTCTAGAAATTTCTGGACGAAACTGTACAGTGTGAATTTTTCTTCTTACGTTTCTTCTTTTGATTGACATATTTAATAATTATATTTCCCGCGAGAAATAAAAGTCGATTTCAATCGTAACACATTTCACGGGAATTATACACAATAAAATGTTCTATTTGGTTTGTTTAAGTGTTTTCAGGATTTCTTCTTCTTTTTCTTCGAACTTCTTTTTAGTTTTTCTTTTTTTTTTTTTGTTGTGGATTTACACCCGAAAACCGCTTCGACTATTTCACTCTTTATGTACAGTTTTTTTTTTTGCATTATTTTTTCTGCAATTTTCTGTTTTTCACTACCTGAGGCACTCAATTGCGCCGCTTGGCTTCGTTGATTCAGAATTTGAATCAAATCGAGAATTTTTTTTTAATTCCCGATTAATTAACTTTCAAACTTTCTTCTTTCTTCATTTACCTTTGAGGTTAATTTTCTCTTCACTTTTTCCTTTCTTTATAGTCTTGACTGTTTAGCGCTTCTTGATTTACTTTCTTTCTTTTTTTTTCTATTTTTCTCTTTTCTTTATTCTTGACTATTTCGTTTCTTTCATTTAATTCTTGACTATTTCTTCTCTATTAATTTTCATTATACTCGACTATTTCGTTTCATTTTTTAATTCTTGTCTATATCCTTTTTAATTCTTGTCTATATCCTTTTTAATTCTTGCTTATATTCTTTTTAATTCTTGCCTATATTCTTTTTAATTCTTGTCTATATCCTTTTTAATTCTTGACTATTTCATTTCTATTTTTCTTCATTTTTAATTTCTTGACTATTTTTTTTACCGTTTCTATTCTTTATGCTTGGCGTTATTTATTTCCTTTCTTTATTCCTGACTATTTCTTTTTCATTTCCTTCTTTTTTTTACTCTTTCTTTCTGTTCTTCATTCTTGACTATTTTTTCCCCTTTTCTTTCGTTCACTTAATTCTTGACTATTTTATCCTTTCATTATTTATTATTGACTATTTTTTTTATTCTTCAACATTTATTTCTTGTTTATAAACTTTATTTTTGGATATTTCTGTTTTTTTATTCCCACCTTTTTGTTTTTTAATTTCTGGACTCTTTCTTTTGATCTTTCTTTTTCTTTGCTAAAATTTTTCTATTCTTCTTTTCACTTTTTTTATTTTCTCTTTTCAACTTTGTAATTTCTTCTTTTCCTTCTTCACATTTTCCCCTTTAATTCTTCTTTTTCCTTTTCGTTGCTTCCTCTTTTTCTTCTTCTTCTTTTTCCCTTTTTCTTCTTCTTCTTAAATTTCTTCCTTTATCTTCTGTTCAGTTTGAATTCGTTTTCCTCTTCTTCTTCTTTTCTTGACTATTCTTTTCTACACTATTTTTTCTCCCACTATTGTTTCCGTTTCATTTAATTCTCATCATTATCACTAAATTGTTGATTTAAAGGAAAAAATTAATTGTTATCCACTTATTTTTTCTTTGAATTTTCCTCGCTCATTCATTGAAATTCTTTTTATTTTATACATTTTTTCACACACTTTTTCATTCGTGAACACACATTTTTTTTTCATTAATCCCCATTCGAAGCGTTTTTAAAAATCAGCCTAAAAGTTTTATTTTATATTTTTTCTTTTAAAACTACTTTCACACTTTTAAGTGATGAACTTGCAGTTTTTTTTATTATTATTATTTATTTTTTAAATCCGCGCACTTTAATAACGCACTAAAAATGTTTCTGTCGACGGATTCTTGAAGACGTGAATTAATGTGTTTTTTTTCAAATTTTATTTATTTTTTTTATTGTTATACGAAGCACTTTAGTTTAAAATTATAGTTTTTTTCATTTTTTTTTAAAATATATATTTATATATGTATAGATTTTTTATTCTTTTTTTCTTTTTCGTTTATATACTTTTGTTTTTAAAAGTTATTTCTCACTGTCCACTGTAATATCGTACACGACCGGTTGTCGTTGCTGGCATTTCCTTCATTACATCCTCCCACGCTGAAAAATATTATTTATTTATTAATAATTAATATTTAAGAAAAAAAAGCAAAAAGGAACCAATTAAAAAAAATTCTATTAAACTTTTCCAAAAAAATTAATTTTATAGAATTGTTAGTCAAAAGTATGAAACATTCAAATATTTAAATATTTTAATTTCAAACTTTTTCAAAATCCAAATTATTTAAATACAAAAGTAAATAATTTATTGACTAATTAAATGTTTTTCAAAGTTGCATTCTCATAAAGATTTTTATCATTTTTTAATAATTGACTAATTTTGACGATTTTAAAAAAAAAGTTTGAAGCATATTTACATTATTCGAGGAATTCGATTAAAATTGTAAATTTAAAATAATTGTTCCTCTTCTTGTTGAATAATAATAATAATTGAATTTTTTTGAAAAAATTTATTAAATTAGGAAATATTAAAAATAATTCAATCGAGAAAAGTTTTTAAAAATATTTGCACTTTTGCCAAGAACTTTATTGAAATTTTCGAAAGTTAGATTAAAATTTATTTCTAAATTAATTTTTGTATGGAAATTATACGACAATTTAATTATTGAAATGCAAAAATAAATAATTTACTGAATAATTGAATGTTTCTTAAAATTTGAATTTTCATAAAGAATTTTGTCGAAAAAAAAATTTTCAAACGTTCGAATTCTATTAAAGAATTTTAATAAAATTTTTTAGCAAAACTTCATTTTTCGGGAAATCCATTAGAAATTGTATTAAAAATAATTGAAATTATGCGGTGAGTTGTATTATTGATAAAAATAATTTAACTGCAGAAATTTTTTTTTTAATAATTATGAAATATTTCCAACTAAAGGTGCCATATTAAAAAAATACGTAACCAGGGTTTCCACAAATATTTAATTTTATCTTTCCCTGACTTTTCCCTGATTTCCAGACAAAATTCTCACTTTTTCCCTGACCGTGAAAAATGTTCTGATTCACTCTAAACATTATTAGATATATACTCAAAAAAATGTTCTATTAAATTTATTTACAAATTTCATTAATTGTAAAATTATTCAAAAACATCAATAACTAAATTTTTAAATAAGTATTTAATTATTACTTTTCCACAGGAATTCAAAGTCAAACCTTTTTGAAGCTCAACAATTTATAAGAATATTATTACAAAACATAAAAAAGCCGATAACCTTCTTCATGTTTTGTTATAATTTAAATAACCATGAAATTTTTCACAAAAATTTAATTATTTACAAAAATCCTAAAAAACTCCTTTGCAAGAATTCAATTATTTTTATAAACAATAAATCGATTATTCGGTAATTTCATTTTTTAATCAATTTTTATTAGAAAATTCTAGAAAAATTCAATTTTTAAATTAAAAGATAAATAATTTATTGAATAATTAAATGTTTGTTAAAATTGAATTTTCATAAAGAATTTTGTTATAACAAATTTTTGAATAACTTAATTCTTTCGACGAATTTTAATACAATTTTTAAGAAAAATTCATTTCTCGAGGAATCTGATTAAAATATATCCAAAATTAATTAAAATCTTGCGATGAGTTTTATTATTTAAGAAAATAATTCTAAAAAATTTCCAAAAATATTATTAAAATTTTTCTAAAGTAAATTGAATTTCGGTGAAGAATTTTATTATTTATAAAAATAATTCAATTCTTGTGAAGAACTTAGTTAAATTTTTCTAAATAATTGATTCATGCGACGAATTTTATAAAAATCTTTTTAAATAATTGTACTCACGTGAAAATTTTATTATTTTTGAAAATAATTGAATTATTTCAAAGAAATTTATTAAAAATGTCATAAATTGTTGAATTTTTGTGAAATTTTAACAAGAATTTTATTCAAGTTTCTAAATATATTTTAATTTTGAAGAAGAATTGTATTATTTATAACAATAATTGAAATTTTGACGAGAATTTAAAAAATTTTTTTTAAATAATTGAATATCGATGAATTTTTATTATTTATAAAGATAATTGAAATTTTGACAAAAATTTTTGAACACAATTGAATTGCTGCGAAGAATTTTATTACTTTTGAAAATAATTTAATTCTTCCAACGAATTTTGTTAAATTTTTTTCAATAACTGAACTCTTGTGACGAATTTTATAAAATTCTTTTTAAATAATTGATAATTTTCGAAAAATTATTTGATATTCTTTATATTAAATAATTGAATTCCTGTGAAAATTTTATTATTTGTGAAAATAATTGTTTTATTTAGAAAAGAAATTCATAAAAAATTTTTTAAAACTTATTGAATTCCTGTGAAATTTTTTCCAAGAATTTTATTAATGTTTTTTAAAAATAATTGCATTTCGAAGAAGAATTGTATTATTTATAAAGATAATTGAAATTTTAACGAGACTTTTAAAAAAAATTTTGGAGAAGAATTTTTTTATTTTTAAAGATATAATTGAAATGACCGGAATTTTTTAAAAAATTTTTGAATATAATTGAATTTCCACGAAAAAATGTTATTAGTTTTGAGAATAATTAAATTTCTGTAATTATTTGTAACTTTTCCAAAATTAAATCTTTTTAGTATTTTTAATTAAAATTCTTTTATCAATCTAGTTTTTATGAAAATTGTAAAAATTATTCATCACATAATTTTATAAGTCATAATTTTATGATAGTTCTTTAAAAAATTAAGTTATTTAAAAAGAAATTATTGTCTGAAATAGAAAAAATTCAAGGTTTTGTTTTAAAATTCATGGTTATTTTTATAGTTTACAAGGTAAAACAAAAAAAAACATCAATATTTAGAGTTTTTTCATGAATTTTTGAAATTTGATTTTTTTCTAGTACTTTTAGTAAAAATCCCTGACTTTTTCCCTGAATTTCCTGACTTCCCTGACCTGTGGCAACCCCGGTAACGCTCTCAAGAATGAGGGATAATCCACAGACAATTAAAATCTTCGAATAGAAAGCTTTACATATTTTTTTTTTAAATAACCCCTCTCGTTTTTAAAAAACGAAGAAAAATTCCTTCTCACCTAATCCAACAAATGACACAATCTTGTCATGATTATAGTTTTGTACATTGACAGTACGCTCCGGTGCCACGTAACGCACCGAAAAAATCCTCCTTTGGGATGCGTTGTGTGCTGTATGAAATTTTTCCCAAATTAGCAGGCGGCACCATTGGCGGCGGTCTTATAAACACCGGCGGCGGTTGAAACCTAAAGATGACATTTGGCGAAGCTTGCATAACATGCGCAATTGGCATACCCTGAGGATGATGATGATGATGATGTATTGGATGATGTCCCGGATGATTCATATGGAAATTACCCGGATATTTATCGAATATTCTCACATGCTTCTGATAGGTATTTGTTAATGCCGTTGGATTAATATGGACCACCTGCTGCTGCTGTTGATGATATTAATGTTGAATTTGACGATGTGTTTGATGACGATGATAGTGGCTGTGCCAATGGCAATGTTGTTTGTTGTTTGTTGTTGCTGTTGTTTAATAAATGCGGCGGGTACAACGATACCCGGTGAAAAAACAGGACTAGGCGTGGGTGTTGTCCTCCTCCATATCCTCGGCAAGTAAAAGTTGTTTCATTTATCTCAAAACCAAATGTCAATTCACTTGAATCAGAATTACGTGAATTCTCTGAATTATTCTCGTCAAGTAATATAACAGCTGGTCGTGAATTATTTTCCGATTTTTCATCTCTTTCCAATTTTATTATTCGATGATGAATTTTTTCTCCGGCTCGTCATTGCGATTATTTTTCGATAATGATGAAATTGTTTTTGGATTTAATGCTTTTGTGAATTTTTCACTTTTTGTTAATGTATTTGTGGAAGCACTTGGTGTAGAATTTTTTGTTCGTGATTTCACGTCTGATTCATCATTATTATTATTATTATTATTGTGTTTTTTTCTGCTTTTGTTTCGGGATTCTTTTGTGTTTTTGACTCGTAATTTTGTTGAATTTTCAATTCTTTATTTTGTTGTTGTTGTTGATGATGATGTGTTTTGACATCGTGACTTTGGGTTGATTTAGCATCTTCGGATTTTTTTGGATTATTTTCCTCGTGTCCGGGATTTTGGGAAGTTTTTCTTACGCGGGAATTTGTTTTCAATGATTCTTTAACGCTCTCGTTTGAACTGTTGAGGTCAAATTCTATGGGCGAACTCATTGAGACGGGATTGTTGATTTTCGGTGGCACTGGGTTTGTGGGCGTGGTTTCATTTGAATTTGGACTAGAGTTGTTACTGGTTTTGTTATCCTGAAACAAACGTATTTTTATTTTTTTTAAATAAAACACTGTATTGTCACAAAAAATTTGATTTCTTTCCTGCTCAATTTTTCCTGCTTTCCAGATAAAATTTTCACTTTTCCCCTGAAGAATTTTTTTCTCCAAAAAATATTCTGTTTCCGTCTAAGAAAAATAATATACAAAAAACCTTTTCTTTTGAAATTATTGGAAACTTTGGTAGTTTTTTTCTTAAATCTAAATTTTTCCCTAGATATTAATTTAATATTTTTCTTTTTTCACTGGAATTACAATTTTTTTTAAATTTCCATTTTCAAAATCTGTCGAAATTTATTAATTTTACATAAGAATTCCTACTGCAGCTCATAAAAAATTATTTTCAAAATTTCAATAAAATCATTTTCTATAATTTTAATTAAAATTCTTCTCTGAGTCAATTATTTTTTCATTCTTTTAAAAAAAAGTTCCTTAAAAATTGAATATTAATATTTATTCAAAAAGAAAAAAAATGAATCTAAAATATTTCTGAAATCCATTTGTTTGAAAATCAATTTCATAAAATTTAAATAATTTGAAAACATTGCAATTAAAATTTATAAAATTTAATTTTAAATATTAAAAAAATTCAATTAATTTAAACAAATTAAGGAAAAATTTTTCTTAAATCTAGTTTTTTAGAGAAGATTTTTAAACATTGTACTGAAAATAATTGAATTCACGCGAGGAATTTGATTATTTCTGAAAAATAATAGAATTTTTCAGAAAAATTTAATTATTTTTAAAAATAATAGAATTTTTCAAAGGAAATGTATTTAAAAAATTTTAAATTCCCACGAAATTTGCTATTTCTAAATATGAAAATTGTAAAGTCAACTTTTATAAACATCAGTTTTAAAACAATTTTTATTAGAAAATTCTACAGGAATTCAATAATTTTAAAAAAAACAATTTATCTAATAATTCAATGTTTTTCAAAATTGAATTTTAATAACAAATTTTTTAAATGTATTCTTTAAACAAATTTCTAATAAACTTTTTAAGATAATGAAAATGAAAATAATTTAATTGTTGCGTTGAAATTCACAAGAATTTGTCAATAATTGAGTTACTCTGAAATTTTTATTATTTTCAATATAATTGAATTTCTGATAAGATTTTTATTAATTTTTCTAAACATTTTGAAATTCTCCAAAAATAGATTTTTTTCGTGTTTTTAACTAAAATGCTTCTATAAATTCATTATTTTTTAATAAATAATTAAATATTTTTAAAAAAATTAAACTAATTTCATAAGAACTTGAATTAAGTGTTAAAATTTTTCAAAAAACTAAATTCTATAAAATTTCTAATTAAATTTGTGAAAATTGAAATTCTCTAAAATTGTAAATTAAATCCTTTTGAAGTTGATATATTTATGAACATTGTAAACGCAACTGACGAAAAATTCCATTAATTATTTTATTTTCCTGACTTTTTCTCAATTTTTTATAAAAAATATTTACTTCATTTCTTATTCTAATGTTAATAAATTGAATTCCTGCAACGAATTTTATTATTGATGAAAGAATTTCAATATTTATAAAAATCATTTCATTCTTGCGAAGAATAAAAATTTTTAAAAAAAAATAATTCATTCCTTTCGACTAATTTTATGCTAATTCTTATTTTAAATAATTATATTCCTACGAATTTGTTATTATTCATTAAAAAAAATTGAATTCATACGATGATTTTTACAAAAAATTTTTAAATAATTGAATTCTGTTTGCAAATTTTTTTAAATGATTGAAAATCGTTGAATTTAAAAAAGTTTTTGAAAAATAACTTAATTTTCCAAAGAATTTAGTGCTTCCTCCACGAGGAAGCAAATTTTTTTTGCTGATCGTATAGAGGAAGCAAAATGTTCATGTAATGAACATCTGGATTTACAACTTGTTTTCAATTATTATAAGTGCGAAGGCTGAAATGATTGTTAGAAGTAGAAAAAATTGAAGATTTTATATTAGAATTCGTGGTAATTTCGTAGTTTATGAGGCAAACGAAAAAAAACAAAACCTCAAAAAAAAAAAAATGGAATTGAGGTAAAGAAAAAAAAAATTACCTGCGTTAAGCTCTGCTGCATCTTCTCAATGTCCTGCACGTATTTGAAGACTTGAATATTTTTATTGATCGCCTCTTCGCGAGCCTCTGCTTTTTTATTGTCAATTTTTGATTTCATCATAACTGGCGACGGTGGTTTATCGAAACTTAAATTCAATGCACTTGTAGTAACCATGATTGCTGTGCGAAAAATTATTTTGTCTCATTCTTTCGTTCGCTGTGTTGAATTTCATCGAGACTTGGATATGAATCGTGTGTTAATTTATCGGGTTCGGATGGTGCTTTTGTTGTTGTCGTAACACTCGGCCAATTAGTGCTGTTCAATACATTAGGCACCATGTGCGTGTCATTTAATATCGAATTGGTTCATATTTATCGAGACCATACGCGCGATATCGGCATAACTCGCTTGCGGTGTGCCGCCCGATGAATTTGCCGTTTTTGTTAAATTGTGCTTTCTCAGTGTTTGACGTCACCGGCAACGAATGCACCGAATCCAAATCGCTGCTGTCCGACTTGTCGCTGTGTTTCATATGAAAATTGAAAAAGAAGAAAAATTACCATTTGAAAATATCATTGAGTCATTAACGATAATAAAAAATAAAAATTAAATAAAACTAAAAGTACAAAAGAAAAATAAAGCTAAAGTAAAAGTAACTTTTAAAATACAAAAAACTGAACAGACAAGTAATTAGCACCTTGGAGGCATGCTACTGGCCGATTTCCTCCTCAATTCGGGCGAAAGTGGAGTTCGATAGTCGTTGGAAAATCCGCGTGAACCTCTGGAGATACGAGCCAGAAGTTGACAAATTTTGCGCCCGACTACCGCTTGAGCTGCGCCTTTGTTTTTTGCTCTTCTTCTTCTTCGTGGACGAACGAGAAATTCGGGTTCGGCCTCAGATTCCGTTGCGTTCATTTTCCTCGTTGAATTACGACGCATCGTGTATTCGTCGCCAGTGTCGTTGCAATAAATTGACTGACCCTCCTCAGTGCCCCAGGAACGTCGATCGCCCCTCGAGTCCGCCGAGTCGCCTGTACTTCTTTGCTTCGATCTTCGGAGCGACACGTTTCCCGCACCTTCAAAAAACAAAACAAACTAATTAATTAATCATTCAAATTCATTCTTTAATATAAAAAAGGGAAAATAAAATATTAAACCTGGAATATTACTTAACAATTGTTTACTATTTTTTTAATATAATTATTATTATTTAGTAGTAAAAAAATATTGACTGTCTTAAAAAAACTTCTTCCCCTCCATAAAGAAGCAATAATTATAATTACAAATCATACAAATAATAGAAAAGTAACGAATTAATAAATTTGAAAAGAATAAATTAAATAAATGAAACTAAATTTTTTTTTTACAGAAAAAAGTACAAAAATTGAAAATAAAAAATAAATAAAGTTGAAAATTTAAGAATAAATAAATAGATTAATAAATTGAATTTAGTAAATGCAATAAATCGAATACAAAACAAAAATAAATAATTAGAACTAAAAATACATTTAAACAAACAGAATTGAAAGTCTTTTAAAATAAAATAAAAAGGGAAAAATCGTAAATTAAAATAATATTGAAAACGGAAATGAAATTAATTGAGAAATAAATAAATAAACAGAGTTGCCATAAAAATTAATTTTGTTTCTATCTAATTACCAGACAAAATTTTGCCTCTTTTCTGACTTTAAAGAATATTCTGATTAAAAAAAGAAATTATTAGATTCTCTAAAAACATATATAATAAAAAATTCGATGTAAGAATTGAATTATTTTCATAAATTAAAATTTTTTTTCAAATACTTCAAATTTCACAAATAATGAAAATCTTCGCTGAAATTTAAATATTTTCAAAATCTACTGTTTTAAAAAACTTTCTTAAAAGAATTCAATATATTTTTAAAAAAATGTAATAAAAATTCGGTGCAAGAATTCAATTATTTTCATAAATATTAAAATTCTTCACAGAATTTCAATTATTTTTAAAGAAATATAATAAAATTCATTGCAAGATTTTCAATTATTTTCCTAAATAATAGTATTTTTTACAGGATTTCAAAAAATTTCTACAACTGTTAATAAAATTTTCAATAAATTTCTCGAAAATGCAACTAAATTTTCCCAAAATTCCAATTTCCAAAATTTTATTACAATTCTCCGAAAGAAATCGATTAAGAATTATTAATTATTTATAATAATTTTTTGCAAAAGTTTCTTATGAGGAAATTTTCAAATCCATTTGATTACCAATTCAATTTTACGAAACTTTTGATTATTCAAAAAATTTTCAATTAAATATCTAAAAAAAATATTGAAATAATTTTTTTTTTTAAATTACAAAAAATTTAATTTAAACCTTTTTCAATAATCAGATTATTTCAAAAAATTCCCGCTTTAATGCTTTTGATATATAATTATTATCTAAAATTTATAACTAAAATTCAGTTTTTAAACAATATTTTCTTAGAAAATTCTACGAGAAGTCAATTTCCATTAAAAATACAAAATATAAATAGTTTATCTGAATATAAAATAACGTTTCTCAAAATTAAATTTTTTTATGGCAGAATTTCATAAATAAATTTTCTAGATAATAATTGAATTTTTCGACGATATTTTAATAAAATATTCTAAAAAAAATTAACATTTTTAAAAATCATTGAATTATTGCAAAGAAATTTATAAAAAATTTGTTAAGAGTTGAAATTTCAGTGAAATTTTTATTACTTATTAAAAAATCATTTATTGTTTGGTAAGGAATTTTTTATAAAATTTTTTGAAAATAAATAAATAATTGAATTTCCCCGGAAGAATTTTATTATTTATAAACACATTTTTTTAGGATAATCTTAATTAATTAATATGAAAATAATGATAATGTTTGTGTAGAATTTTATTAAAAATTTTTTTTTAAACTAACTGAATTTTTTGAAAAAAATTTTTAAAAATTAATTTTAAAAATTTTTTAATTAAAATATATATTGGAAAGTCATTAAATTGAGGAACTTTTATGGACAATAATTAAAAAATTGGAAGATTTGCCGTGGAATTCTATTAAAATTTTTATAAATAATTGCATTTTAACAGAAATTGTTTTAAATCTTCCAACATAATTCAATTTTTTTATGAAGGAATTTTATTAATTTTTGAAAGTTCATTGAACTCTTTCCAATTATTTGTAACTTCTTCAAAATTCAATGTTTTTTCGGATTTTTTACTAAAAATTTTCTATAATTCTAGTAATTTCAATAAAATGAATTAAATAAGGTATTTATTAAAAATTTAAACTAATTTCAGAAAAAAATTTTAGTCTACTAAAATTAAAACTAAAATTAACTAAGATTATAAATTTTACTTACTAATAATTTTTCAAAAATCTAAGTTCTTTATATATTTTTAATTAAATTAATTGAAAATTTCAAATTTGATAAATATTTTCAATTGTAAAAATATTTTGATGTTCATCTATTTATGAAAATTATTAAACGCAACTCTTTTAAAACTTTTAAAATTCGATATAAATTTGAAAAGATTTAAGTAATAATTATTCATTAAATTATTTTTTAATTAATAATTCATTAAATAATTTCCAAGTAATAATAATAATAATTTATCTTATAATAATTCTTTAGCAAGTAAGTTCTTTATAGAAAAAATTATTGTAAGAAAATAGAAAAAATTTCCTATTAGAATTCGTGATAATTTCAGTACTTTAATAAAGAATCCCAGAAATTTCCCTGATATATTCCTAAGTAATTCTACTTTTCCCCAAATTCCCTGATGTGTGGGCAACTCTAAATAATAAATAAATAAAAAGTTTTTCTTCCACCAAGGAAGCAAAAGAAGAAAACACTTTTTCCTTTTGTTAAAGAAAGAAATAGCTCCTCCGCAAAAGAGAAAAAAAAAAGAAACGCCACTCGTGCTGACTGGAGACAACTCGCTCGCGCCAACTCGAACTCGTACACTTTTCAATGGTGAGGTGAGATCCTCGAGTTTTGTTTTCGATATTTCCTCGATGAGAATTTGACTTGATGAAGTTTGGCGGGTATCTGTTCGCGTTTCAGCGGTCTTAGTCACGATAGATCTTGGCTTAGCGCCGGAATTTGCTTTCCACACGGTACGCCAGTACCCGGTTTTGCCCTTTTTACCCTTTTGACTCCGTGTTCTCGATAAAAATCAAAAAGGACTATCAATATCCTCGGTTATTACGATGACCCTCAACCTCACCAGCCTTATAAACAATGACATTTTGGTTCTGGCGTGTGTTTTCGACGATTTTTCTTACGCCTCAACCATTATTGTACACAACTGTTGCACTGCATTACCGTTTTCGTCTAATGACTTCTTTTCAACCGGCTATCGACGAATCTTTTAACTGTGATAGCAGTTTGAGCAGTGAATCTCGACCATTGCTTCTGCAAAAAAAAAAGAGGATCCGAAAAATAAAATGTAAATTTCTGTGAAACTTAATTTTCTCATCAAGGTACAAAATTATTAGAAAATAAATGTTTTTAAACAATATGTCCCAGTAATGTTAGAGTTAAATTTACTTTTAAGTTTAGTTTTACTAAAACTTAACTGGTATTTTAGCCATTACTTACTAATAATAACCATTACATAGTTATTTAAACTACGTTGTAAAACGTTTCATTATAATATCACTTTAACGTGTTTTTTAACGGTTCATTAATTTTGATTTATCGCTATACTTTAACATTCATTTAAACATTATTTTAATATTAAATTACGCGTGATTTTTAACATTAATTTAACATTGAGTTAACATTGAAATATAATAACGTTTCTTTTACAAGTAAATTAACGTTTACTTTAAACTTTTAGTTCACCACAACTTTAACGTTGCTTCATTAGCATTACATCAAACATTACTCTTGTTTCTATATCATTAATTCAACATTTAGTTTAACATTGCTTACAATTGCAACATTGTTAAACATTACTCTAACGTTTTTTTACAATTAAATTAACGATACTTTAACCATTAGTTCAACATTACTTTTAACGTTGCTTTAGGCATTTAATCTCCAATTACTCTGCAGTTTCCTTAACATTAAATATCTAACATTACAGTTATCATATGAAATACTCTAACGTTTCTTTTACAATTAAATTAGCGTTACTTTAAACATTAGTTCATACCACTAGTTCAACATTACTTTAACGTTTCTTTAACCATTAATTAAACATTACTCTGCCAGTTTCTCTTAAAATTCATTGAACTACGTTGGGAGTAACATCGCAACGTTATTTTAACCATTAACATTAACATTCTTTAAACAATTAATTAAACCTTATTTTTATCATTGCTCTAATATTACTGTAAACTTAAAAGATAAAGTAAATTTTAAATTCAACAGTGGCTCGAAGCAGTGAAAGTATTTAAAAAAAAATTAAAAAACGGGGGAAATCCTTACGGGGACTGAAAATTAAAAATTACGGACCGGACTGAATAAAAATAGAATCAGGCCGACTAAAGATAGATGAGAAACATTTTACTTAAAAACTAGAATAGTCAATTTTTCATACATAGTTGAGATAATAATCTAATATTAATATATAAATTAAAATTTATCTTACAATAATATAAATCCATTATCAATTCAAATTATTATTTTCCAAAATTGATATCTAAAATTTACTTCTTTATCTCAATTAACATTTTAAATAATTTTTCGAAAACAGTTCTTTTGACAATTTTCTAATTCATTTCTTTACAATATTTCTAAAATTTTACGAAAATTTTCAATTATTATTATGTTAGAATTCACTTTTATTAGCATAAAAATGTTTAGCTAGAAAATAAAGAAACTAGAAAAATAGTATTACAAAAACGCAATTAAAACTATTTCAAACAAACAAATTCATTACAATATTCAATTACTTTTCAAAATTCATGCTATATATTGACTTTATAATATTCCCCCAATGAATTATCTGAACTTTTAGACTGGAATTCATTTTTATGAAATAAAATTAAATAAAATTCAATTTTTATTAGAATCTATTCCACTAGAATTCAATTATTTAAATTAAAAATAAAACGCAATTAAATAATTTTTATTGAAAGACTTGAAACGTTCCTTAAAAAATTCAAATTTCCCATAAAAACTTGTTATCAACAAATTATAAAAATACATTCAGAATTCTATTAACGAATTTTAATACAATTTTATCAGACTAGTATACATTTATTAGAGAACTTCGATTACATGTGGTATTAAAACTAATTGAAAATTCTGCATTGGGAATTTTCATTATTTAGGCCAATAGAATTGAATTCTTGCAAAATGTTATATTCTTGCGAGATATTAAAATTTTCAAAAATAATTACACATTCTTATAACATATATAACAGCAATTCAATAATTTTTTAAAAAATTTTAATAACATTCTAGGCATACATCTACAAAAAACACAAAATTGCTTAGCAGATCGTAAATTACTTTACAGAAAATTGTAATAAACTTTTTTAGCCACAAGAATTTAAATATTTTCGGATTAAATAATAAAAAATCTTTGCAGGGAATCAACTATTTTCGATAGTCTTAATAAAAGTTTTTCGCAAAAAATTAATTATTTTTCAAAAATAATTAGCATTTTTAGCAGAAAATTCAAACATTTTTAAACAAAGTTTCTACATAAAACTTGTTATAGTAGAAATTCCAATATTTATCGGACAAATTTTTAAAAAAATTTGCCAACTTCAAATTATTTTTTAAAATTTTAATCGACATTCTCTCGACAAGAATTAACAATTCATTCTCATCTAAGATTTGATAAACACTAAAAAATCTATTTTTTAAGTCAATGTTTATAGAGAAAATTCTAAAACCAGAATTACATTATTTACATACACAAATAAATAATTTATCACAATAATTGGAATGTATTCTTGAAAGATTTCAATGTTACTTTTAAAAAATTTTATCCAATAAATTTTTCAACAATTCACTTTTTTTGGACGAAATTTTAATAACATTTTCAAGGAATTTTTTCGAGGAATTCGATTAAAAATTCTATTAAAAATAATTGAAAACTCTAATAAAAAGAATCTTATTATTTACGACAATATGGTGAATCCCTGTAAAATGTTATTAATTATAAAAATAGTTGAACGATTGCGAAGAATGAATTTATAAAAAAAATTTTTATTAGTGAAATTCTTGTGAAATTATTTCTGAATTATTTTTTGAAAAATAATTAAAACGTTCCTGTAGAATGTTTATTAAATTTCTTTTTAATAATTTAATTCTTTTGATAAATTTTTTTAAAAATCGTATATACACTTGAACAATATTTAATTTTTACTTCAAGAATTATATATTACTTTTGAAAAATAATTAAATTTTTGCAATGGATTTTATTAAAGTTTTTGAAAATACATCGAATTTTATTATTTTTAAAAAATAATTGTATACCTGTTGATATTCTTGTTAAATTATGAAGAGAATTGCACTTTGTAATGAGTTCTAAAATAATTTTTCGTAAATAATTTTAATTTTGTTGAAGAGTTTTGCTATTTATTTATAACACGATAATTGAAATGTGGACAATGTTTTTTTTTTTAGTTCTTTTGAAAATATATGAAATTTCTGAGACGAATATTTCACAATAATTTCTAAAGATAATAGAAAACATTTCGTCGCGAATTTTAAAAACAATTTTAGAAATATAAATTGGAATTTACTTGCGAAGGATTTTTATTACTTTTCAAAACACAATAAATCAAACTCTTTCTGCAATCCATTTGTAATTTCTCTCAAAATTCTCCCCTTAATGACCGTACAATTTACGAACTTTTTCCTCTTTTTTTGAATGACATTACGGACTTTACGGACTTTTTTTTTTACCATAAACGGACTTTAACGGAAAAAAAAAAAAAAACCTTTGACAGCAACGTTACGGACTTTTTCTCCGGTTTTACGGCCCTAACTTTCGTGCCCCTGAATTCATGTTAAAGTGTGAAAGAACTAGTGTTTGAACTAACGTTACTGTTAACATTGACACTGACGTTGCACATGTACTAAAGTAATGTGCATATAGTAGTTTAAAGTAATGTTAATCTAGAGTTTAAGAAGTAATGTTAAATCTAGCGGTTTAAATGTAAATGTTAATCTAGAGTTAAAAGTAATGTTTTATCAGGAGTTAAACTACTGTCTATATTATACGTTAAAATAGAGTTAAAGTGACATTAAACCTGGCCTCAAATAACTCGTATTGAACTAACGTTAAAATTAATGTTAAAACTAACGTATTAATTAAACGTTAAACTAATGTAGCGTTAACTTAATATTTCGACTACCATTAAATTGCGACATCTAGAGTTAAAGTGCCATTGAACTATCGTTTCAAGTAACGTTAAAATACCGTTGACGTCCTGTTGAATCCGATCCGATACAGATAGTAACAAACAACGTTTTTCACACCTAACCAACACGAATTAGCTTAACGCCACAGCTTTTCGGCAATACCAATTTCGATCTTCCCGATGAAATACATTCGAAAAAAAAAACCAAAAGCAAACCACTCACCCATTGCAAGATTTGAGGACGACCATGTGACGGGCATAACTTGGTACATGCTCGGCACTATAACTTTGCCCTGCGTCGAGTTCAGCAGTCCGATGTTGAACTTGGATTGCCAAGGACACGAACACTGTTATAGGTCGTAAATGGCACGTGCACTCGATGCGTCGGAGCCATTGATGGCGAGTTTCGATGTAGCCTTATCGGGTCCTTGTTGGATGATCGCGAAATGGAAATTCAATGTTATGGTCGGACTGGCGTTTGTGCAATATCGAATGTGGCCCTTGTGATACATTGAACCGGTCGCCTTGGCGCAATGATCTTCAGGTTCGTGCCCTCGTCGTCCTCCGTTTCGCTTGGAGCGCGATCTAGCACACTCCCGCCACTCGGAACGTGCTCGCATTTCGATCATTGTTGCTGGGCACCTGCTGACTTGCACACAACAGTTTAACTTCAGTTGCTTAATATTTGAAATGTTCAAATTGAAATCTAATTTTCTTTCCCAAAGGAGTGTTCTTTTCTTGTTTTTTAGAAATTGTGTTCTTCAAAATTGTCTATCTAAAATTTTAGAAGGAACTTTTTTAATTAGAATCAAGTCATTAGGAAATGTTAATGTTAAATTGTGGATAAACTGTTGTCACGTTGAATAACGAGTCACATTGTAGGATAAATCATACGAGTATACGGACCGTATAAATTCATGTTAAAGAAACGTTGAAACGACGTTACTGAAGTTTATATTGCAAAAAAAAAACTTAACGTAGTGGAACGTTTGAAGTAACGTAAAAGTAAAATATGTATTAAAAAAGTTCGAATAAAAGTTGAACAACGTTAATGTTAAGTATTGTAATGTTAAGTTAACGATAATTATGTTTTAAACTACCGTTAATGTTTAAACGACGTTAAAAGTACTGGACAAGAATGTTAAAACAAGTTAAAGGTACACAAGAAAAAATGTTTAACATATATTTTACCACAATACTAAAGCATCAGTTAACATTTAAGTCTAAGTTAATACGAACGTTCAAGTCCACGTTAAACGAACGTTCGAGTCAACGTTAAACGAAACGTTCAAGTCAACGTTAAATGTCCGTTTAACCAACGTTAAATGGAATTTTAACCAACGTTTAAATGGATTTTTAACCAACGTTAAAATGTACGTTCTAGTCAATGTTGAGTCAACTGTAATCGAACGTTTAATCAACATGTAAGTCAATAAGAACATTTTAAACATAATTCTCGATTTTCCGCTCGGTAAAAAGATGTAAAATTCACTAAAACTAGAAATTTTTTTTGCAATAGTAAAAAAAATTGTGCAATTCACCTCGCACAATCGGCTGCTCAGATCGATTACCATGTAATCTCGTTTGCAGACTAGGCTCGGGTTATCCGATTCGAGCATTTCATTTGTCCCTTAGTTTGCCTCGGCCCGGTTCCTCTTATCACGAATCACACTCTCCGCTTCACTTGGACCGCCGACAATTTCCCGTTTTCCCTCTTTTTTCTTCCTTATCCTTCTCGTCGAATTACGCTCTTTGAAACTGGTGCACGAAGTTTTATCAAGTGACTTTGATTTCTCCTTTCAGGTCCAGTCGCAAACGGTTCTTTCCTCCGAGTAAACGCTATATTTACGAAGCAAAAAAAAAATACAATTTTATTGTTTCCATTCTTTTCTAAACCACACTAAATACTTAATTTTTTTTTTTTTTTGAAAGAGGAAAATGTGCAAAATAACAAGAAGACAAAGGAATGATTAAGAAACCTTTTTGTCAAAAGACTAAATCGAAAATTGGCGAGCGAGGGCAATTGTATGGGAGGCGTTGACGTTAGACCGGAAGTGATCCACCTTCCGTTTGCCTGGCGGAAACACTCGGTCCAGTATGCTTCTTTCAATTTCTTCGACTACAACGTTCAGTGTGACTCGACTCCGGACGTGAGATAGGCGAAACTACTGTCGAATACTGAATTAATAGGCTGAGCGCGCTCTTTGCAATGAACCACCGTGAGTGAGTTAGTTCCGATACGGAATCCCGCATATGACACAACAGATCGACGTTTTTGAACCAGGAAGACAACGGAGAATTGGCGATCACTCGGACGACCTTCCTCGGTCTCATCAGCCTCGACCTCCTGAAGCAGCTCCTTGGTCGTATCAAAAAATTTATCCACAGAGAAAAAAAATAAAAAAACGAAAAAAATTAACAATTTAAAAAAAAAAAACACAAACAAACAAAACAAAAATACACAACACACACAACAACACAAAATTAAATTTTATCAATTTTATTGTCTTCAACGTTAAAACACTGTTAAACGAACGTTAAACGCCAATGTATAGGGTGCATACAATTTGTCAATATAAAAGCGCAGGTAATTATAAAACAATATTAAATTCATGTTACAGTAACTTTAAAGTGTTGTCAAGTACCGTTAAAAGGGAGCTTTTTAAAGCAATGTTAAGTAACTTTTAAAGGAAGCGTAAAGCAATGTTAAGTAACGTTAAAGGGCGCATTAAAGCAATGTTAAAGTAACGTAAAAACAAAGGTTTTACAAAAAATTAAGTATGTTCGAGAAATTTAAAGGAAACATTAAAGTTAATACAACATTTAAATGAAATAAAATGTTTTCAAAATAAAGTTACAGTAACGTAAAAATAATTTTACAGTAACGTTCAAATAACGGTTCCGAGTAACGTTAAAATAACGTTCACAGTAGCGTAAAAATAACGTTAAAGAAACGTAAAAATAACGTTAACAGTAGCGTAAAAATAACGTTACAGTACCGTATTAACTAACGTTACAGTAACGTTAAAAATTGCGTTAAAACTAACGTTAAAGGCATTATAAATGCAAAGTTTAAGAAATCTTTACGCAACGTTCAATGTAAAATAACATAGAAGCAACGTGAAAGAACCGTTAAAATATAGTTTAAAAGCGCGAAAGTATAACGTTAAATTGAATATAAAAAAGTATTGTGTGTGGTACGAACATTTTAATATTAAAGAATGTTCAAGAAAACAGAAAGAAATCGTGAAGTTAGTACAAACATCTTGAGTAGAATACAATTATTTTCAAACCAACGTTAAAGTTGCGTTATAGCAACGTTTAAGCCGCCTTAAAGTATAATTAAAGAAAACCTTTATGAACGTGACCGTTAAAATAAATTTAATTAACGTTGCATTTAACGTTGTCTGTACATAAGTACATGAACCCGTTAAAAATAGAGTTGAAAAAACATGAAGGTAAAATTTAAATATCAATATAAAACAACGTAAATAGAAATGAATCAAGATACTTTAATGTTAAAAACTTCCAGAGAAAGCAACAAAAAAGGTAATAGTGCAGGAAGTGAAATGAAATTCTTTTTATACCAACGTTGAGTAAAGTTGCGTTGAGCCAGCGTTTTCAAGCAACAGCAAAGTAAACGATAAATAAAACTTTACGAAACGTTTAAAGTGAATAACGTTTAAAACAATGTTTAAAAAAAAGTTCCAAAAAAACTAAGACATATTAAAGTTAATATAAGTAAAATAAAATCCTTTACAAAATAACGTTAAAAATCAGTTAAAGTTGCGTTAAAGCGACGTTAATGAAATTTGCCGCAAAGTTAACAAAAATTAACAGTACATCAAAGTAACCTTAGCAAATTATACAGTTATCATGAAAATAATTAAAGGCAATGTTTAAAGCTGCGTTAAGGGGCAACGAGGGGAGTGGTAGGGGCTTTGTGTGTTTAAAATAAAATATTAAACAACGTTAAAGTAATAGGAAAAATAACTGTAATTTTAAAAAAGTACTGAAACACGTCAAATTAAATATAAATCAATGTAAAT
>JAVJHS010000543.1:0-23636 GCA_032873175.1 Leptopilina drosophilae | reverse complement strand
AAACCATTAGTCAAGGAAAATGCGAGTTTTCCTATATTTCAAGCCGTTCCGTAGACGCAAAATTTAGTATAAGATAGTTTGTAAGAAAAATTTCCACAGGAAAACACTTTGCAAACGCTTGTATTGGGATGATAGCATACCTCATTTGCATATTACGGAAAAAGCTAAGACGCTCTTTTCCCTTGAATCTTAATAGTTTAAAACGCGTGGCGTCTTAGGATTTATAGCATGAAAACCGTTCATCGAGTTTCAATTACAAGAACATTCCCAATCAGCACATAAGCTTGCCACGGAACTTGCCCATGCAAGATGTCCAAGCTTGCACAGAAATCTTGTTGTCAAATTCGTGAGTAAGTACTACAATGTTCTAATTTTACAAGTCTTGTAGCAAGGTTTATAATGCATGCTTGCAGCATGGGTCGAAAGGCAAGCCTGCCAACAAGTTTGTTGCAAGCTTGCAGAAAGATTCTGTTCTAGGCAAATATTTAATTACCTATATAAAAATAAAATAAATTATTCGATATTCATAATTTTTTACTTAATATAATTTAACAATAATTTATAATAAACGTTAGTCTTCAAATGGATGGTTGGTCGAATATTCGCAGACAAGGAATAATGGAGAGATAGAGACAAAGCAATATAGAAAAAGAAATAGAGACTACAATGAATTTAACAATCAAAATAAGGACAGAAGAGTTCAGAGAAAAAATGGACAAAAGCAGGAATTAGGGAGTTCGCATTGATTAATTGGAAGAGAAAATTACTATATATCAATGATCAAAATTAATTATGGAGTATAAAGTCGAATTACCAGAAATTCACACCACAACAAATTTTGATAAATGAGAAACACGACAATAAACGGCTTCACAGCCCTGGCGGAAATGGGGGAACCGAAAACGAGTACCACTTTTCGATTTCTACTCGGGTACGGAGTGGAATAATCTCATTGAATGCGAATATAACATGATGAAAACCACATTAATTAAATATTTAATGAATTAATATTTAAAGAGTAGAGTTTATCTAGTCATAATAATCAATTTTAGTTGTTACAACCGTATTAATATTACTCACCAAAATTCACAATAAACAAGCAAATCAATGGATATACGTACTTGATGCTAAAAACTCTAAGAGCATATTCTGGACAACCTCATTCGAAGTTATAGAGAATTATGTAATTATTGTTATAAAATTACTATATCACACAGAATATCAAAATATTGCAGCTTAGCAATTACAGCTTGAATTCAACATTGCTCAAAAGATTCGATTTTCGTATTCACCATTATTTTCTCTCCAAACAACCCTCCACAGTACCCTACCATCAACTCACATCCCATTCACACCTAAACCAATACAACTAAATTAACCCACACAATAACAACACCTTTTCTAAATCAATACCTTAACATATCCCATATCAAAAATTAAATCAAACCCCCCCCCCACCCAAAACACCCCCTCTAAAACACCTAATTCAACCCCCTACCCCCCCCTCTCCATAAAACATACTACTCCACACAAACCAACAAAAATCTAACCAATTCCAACCAAAACCACCCCTCCACAACCCCCAACTCAAACTATCAACATACACAACCTTCACCACCTAAATATCTTCAACTTTACTAACCATCAAAAATCACCCCCTTAAAAACCTACTAACATCAAAATCTCACTTCCCACTCTCAAATACTATGCACAAACAACATTCAATTCACAGAACCAATTTATATCTCCTACAGTAAAACACTTACCCACCCATCCCCCAACCCCCACAAATCAAACCCTCCCTCAAACCAACGAAACAATCCCCCTCCTAAAAACAAAAACACAAAAAAATCAACCCACATTAACACACTCCAAACTACAACTAAAAAACAAAAACACCCAAAAATCCTTAACCACAATCCCCTAAAAAACCACTAAAAAAACAAAAATAACAACCAACAAATAACAACTCCACCAACCACCTCCCAATACTTACAACACC
This sequence comes from Leptopilina drosophilae, assembly GCA_032873175.1. Lineage (NCBI taxonomy): Eukaryota > Metazoa > Arthropoda > Insecta > Hymenoptera > Figitidae > Leptopilina > Leptopilina drosophilae. Next base: position 21,634 of record JAVJHS010000543.1, on the reverse strand, counting down.
CGCATATCCTCAACAAACCCCCCCACACATACCCACTATACCACCCCCCCCAAAAAACACACCAAACCCTCCAAAACAATAACCTAATAACAATAACCTTTAAAACCCCCCTTACCAATACTTATCACAAAATCACACAACATAAAAATCTCACAAATAAACCCATAAAAATTCCTTAACATAACTCCATCACCTCTCACACTCTGCACTCTCATCATCTCATCCCCCCCATAACCTACCCCACACCATAACATACATATACAAAAACCCCACCTAAAACAAATACATACTAAATTTCCAAATATACACATAGACCATCCACAGAACCTTATACATCCGTAACAACCCTTACCATAAACAAACCACAACACCAATCCCCAACACATCAAAGTAACCCCACTACTCCCAAACCCACAAAACCAAAATCATTTCAAAACCCCTATTAACTCAAAACCCCAACAAATAAAAAATAAACCCAGGTTCCATGGACTATCATTACAAATACTAAAACTTTACTACCAATTCTAACTTCTCATTTCTTCTCTCGATGAAGTTGTTGAGCGCGCCTCTAATTATGATTAAAATAAATTAAATTTTCTTAATTCCCTGAACACCTTTTACATATAATTACCTTAAAAAATTTAACAATTCTTACACCATTTAAAACCACAACAACAACATCCAATTACCAACAGACATCTATATAATATATCATAGCGGTTGGCTAGATATCACTACAAATACAAGTACATCCTTACACAAAATATTTCAACAAATACAACCCCATAAAGCCATACACAACTACATCCATAACCCACAAACAAAATCAAAACAATAACAAATATCCCCCAATCCAACCCATACACAACAAAAATGTACCCAATTATCATAAAAACCATACTATTTCCACACAACAACACAAAACGCGCACTACAAACAACTATCCTCCCTCACAAAAATCCCACAAACTCCCTCACCCAAATCCAAACCACACAACTACCACAACACAACCCCTTATCCCCCCTATACCCTCACCTCCAACACACCACAAAACACCAAAGACAACACACCAAAATGTCACAAAAAACTTAGTAATTAATAAAATACATACTGCAAAACCCCACTCCCTACCAAAACATAACAACCCAATCCACACCCAAAATACACACCCAACCACAACCAAGCCACACAACTCCCCACCTCTTACCCCACAAAAAACAACCCAAAACCATACCACCCACATCTACACCCAAAAAACCAACCCCAATCAAACCAAACAAAATTTATATTAACAACACAACTACCCAACATAAATTAAAAAACAACAACAACCCTTTAAAAAAACACACAAAATACAAAATTAAAAACAAAACATTCTGTTAATACACTACAAAACCTTAGCAAACACCCCTCAATCCAACCCCCCCCACAAAAAAAACACAAACAACACCCCCCCCCCAACCCCCATCACCCCCAAACTACCACAAAAAACAACCAAAACTCCTCCCCAACCCCCACCAAACAAACACACAAAATCCAAACCAAACCCAACCAACCAAAAAAACAACCAACCCCAACCCAACAAACCCAAACACAAAACAACAAACACAAAAAAAAAACAATACCCCACACCCCAAAAAAAAAAAAAAAAAACACACAAAAACCCAACCAACACAACCAAAAATACCTCCACAAACACAAAAAACCACCAACCCCCCCCAAACTACAACAACCCCACTCCAAACAACACAACAAAACCCACCAAAAAAACCCCCCCCCAAAACCCACAACACAACCAACACACCACAACCAAACCCCCAAAAAACAAAAAACAAAAAAAAACCACACAAAACCCACCCCCCATCACCAAAAAAACAAACCAAAACCCCCCCAACAACCAAACAAAAAAAAACAACACCCCAAATATAAACCAAAACCAAAAAACCACCCACAAAAACAAACCCACCCAAAAAAACCCACCACCACCTTCAACAAAAAATACCAAAAACACCCAAAACAACAAACAAACCCACAAAACACACAAAAAAAAACACACAAAAAAAAATACAACACAACAACCACCACCCACAAACCCCAAAACACCAACAAACCAACACAACACCCCCCAAACACCAACACAAACAAAAAACCAACACAACACAAAACCCCCCAACAAAACCAACCCCCCCAAAACACAAACCCCCACCTCCAAAAACCCAAAACCCACCAATACCCCACCCCAAAACAACCCTCCACCCCCAAACACAACCAAACAAAACACACCCAACAACCAAAATACCACCCACCAAAAACACACCAACCCCCAAACCACACCCAACCCCCCAAAAAAAATTACACCCCTAACACCAACCCCCCCAAAACAAAACAAAAAAACCCCCACACAAACACCCCAAAAACACCACAAACAACACCCCAAAAACAACCACCAAAACCCCAAAAAAACACAAAACACAACAAACACAAAACCACAACCACAACAAAAACCCCAAAACACCCACCACACACCAAACACAACCAACAAAACATCACCCACACCCACAAAACCCCCCCCATACACAACCCCAAACCCCAAATACAAAAACACAAACCACAAACAAAACCAACAACAAAAACCAAACCCCCACAAACAAAAAACACACCCAAACAATCAAAACCCACAAAACCACCACACCCAAACACAAACCCAACAACAAACCAAACACACACCCAACCCCAAAAACCAAACCCCCACCCAACCCACACCATCCACAACACCAACCCCAAACCCAAAAACCCAAACACAACCAACCAAAAACAAACACCCCCCCCACACCAACCCCCAACCACCCACCACAACAAACCAAAAAACCCCAACCCACCAACACACCCCCCACCCCCCCCACCCACAACAAACCCAAAACCACCCACAACCCACACAAAAACAAACACAAAAACCCCCCCCCAACAAACTCACCACACAAAAAAAAAACCAACAACCCACCAAAACAACAACCCACAACCAAACATAACAAACCAAACACCCCCAACCAAAAAACACACCTAACAAAACCCCATCCCAAACACAACATCAAAAAACCAAAATCCCCCCCAAAACCAAACAACCACCCCCACCCACAAACCAAAAACACACCACACCCTCACACACCACCCCACACAAACACCCCCCCAAACCACCACCCCACAAACCCACCCCCACACACCAACAAACAAAAACACAACACACCCCCCAAAAAACAACCCACACCCCCCACACCAACCCACAAACACAAACCCCAACCACACAACCCCACACCCCCAAAACACACCCAACAAAAACACCAAACCAAAAAAAAAACACCACCCAAAAAAAAACCAACACCCAAACACAAACACAACACCCCCCCAAAAAAAACCACACCAACACAACCCCCCCCCACAAACCCCCCCCCAACCCAACCCCAAAAAAAACAAAACACACCCCACAAAACCCCCCCACACCAAAACCCACCCAACCACCCCACACCCACCACAAACCCACCACCCCCCCACAAAAAACCACCCCCACAACACAAAAACAACCCACCCACACAACACAAAAAACCACCCCCCAACAAACCAACCCCCCCACCACACAAAAAACACCCCTAAACCCACACAAAAAAACAAAAAACCCCCACAACCACCCCCCCCAAAACCCCCCCCAAACCCAAAAAAACCACACCAACCCCCCAACCCCACAACCCCACAAAAACAACACCCAAAACCCCCCACCACACCACCCCCAAAACACCCAAACCCCCAAACAAAAAACAACACACCCACACAAACACCCCCCACCAAACCCCCACCAACACCACAACCCAACCACCCACACAACCAAACACAACACACCCCCCCCACACAACCACACACCACCCCAAACAACACAAACCCCCAAAAAACAAAAACCCCACCAAAACAACCAAACCACACCCACAACAACCCACACCAAACAACACAAAACCCACACACCACACACAAACCCCAACCACCCCAACACACCAAACACCAACCCCCAAAAAACAACAACCACCCCCCCCACCCAAACAACACCAAACCCCCCCACAACAACCCAAAAACCAAAACCCACCAACCCCCACACACCCACCAAACAAAAACCCACCCAACAACACCACACCAACACCAAAAAAAACCCACCACCCCCACAACACAACCACCACCCCCAACAAAACCCCCAACAAACCAAAACACCCACAACCATCCACCCACCCACCCACAACAACCAAAAAAACAACCAAAACAAAAAACCCACACCCACCAACCCAAACCCACACCCCAAAACACCAACCCCACCCAACACACCCAAAAAACAAAACCCCACCCACCCCCAACACCCACCAAACCAACACAACACCCCCCCCACCCACCCACACAAAAAACAACACACCACCAACAAAAAACCCCCAAACACACAAACCCCAACCACCCCACAACCCTCCCCACCACCACACCAACAAACCACCAAAAACAACCACCCCCACACCCACCCCCCCAACAAACCCCCCCCCACAAAAAAAAACCCCAACACAACACCAACACCCCACCCACAACCCACCACCCCCAACCACCCCCCCCCACAACCCCCCCCCAACCACAAAAACACCCCCCCAACACCAATAACAACACCAACCAAAAAAAAACACCCCAACAAACCCCAACCCCACCACCCCCAAACAAACCACACCCACAAACAACAAAAACCCAAACACAACACACCCCCCCCCAAAACCACCACCCCACCCCAAAACCACCCAAAAAAACCCCACCAAAACAAAAACAAAAACCACAACACAAAACAACACCCAAAAACCCCAACACCAACCCACCCCACAACACCCCACAAAACCACACAACACACACCCACAACCCACCCCAAAACCACAACCACCACAAAAACAACACACAACCAAAACAAACCCACCCCCACAACCCCAAACAAACCACACAAAAAAAACCACCACAAACAAACCACAAACCCCCCCCCCCACAAACCCCACACACCCAACAACACACACCCCCCCCAAACCACAAACAAAACCAAACCCAAACACACACCACAACAACCACAACCACAACCACAAAACCCCCACCCCCAACCCAACCACCCCCCAAACACCCCCAACAAACCCCACACCAACAAAACCAACCCCCACAACCACCCCACCCCACCAAACAAACCCACCCAACAACAAACACCCACCCCAAACACACCCCCAACACAAAACCCCAAACACCACCCAACCCCCCCCCCCCCCAAACACACAAAAAAAAAACCAAACCACCCACACACACCCCACCCCAAAAACCACCCACCCAACAACACCCCCCAACAACACCCCACCCCCACAAAAACCCCCAACAACCACCCAACACCCCCCAACAACAACAACAAACAACACCACAAAAACAACACCAACCACAAAACCACAAACACCCACCACCACAAACAAAAAACACCACACCCACCAACACCCACCCAAAAACAACAAACAAACCCAACCCCCAACACAAAACCCACCACACAACCCACAACAACCAACCCCACCCACCAACACACCACCCCCCCACCCCAAACCCAACACAAACCACACCCACCCCCCCACCCAAAACCCCACCACCCCCAAACACCCCCCCCACACACCAAAAACAACCAACACAACACCAACAACCCCCCAACACCCAACCACACACACCCCCCCACCCACCCCACCCCCCAAACCAAACACCCAACCCACCCCCCCAAACCCCACCCCCACCCCCCCCCCAACCCCAACACAACCCACCAAAAACACCCAACACCCACCACCCAACACCCCCACCCCCACCAAAACCACCCCAACACCCACCCCCCACACACCCCCACACCCAAAAAACAAACACAACCCCCCAACAACAACACATCCCAACCACACCAAAAAACCCCCACCACCCACCCAACCCCCACCACCCACAACAAACCCCACACCCCACCCAAACCAAACCCAAAAAAACCAAACCCAACCCCCACCCACCCCACAACACCACCAAACCCCCCCAACCCCAACACCAACCACAAACAAACCCCACACCAAAAACCCCCCCCACCACCCCAACACCCCCCCACCCCACAAAAACCCCCCCCCCCAACCCCACCAAACACACCCAACAACCCCCAAAAACCCACACCACACCAACACCCCAACACCCAACCCCCACCCCAACCCACACCCAAAAACCCCCCAAACACCACCCCCACAACCCCCAAAACAACCCACAACAAACCCCCCCACCCACCCCCACACCACCCCCCACCCCAACAAAAAACCAAACACACACAAAACCCCAACCCCACCCACAAACCCCAACACAAACCCACCCCAAACACAACCCACCCCAAAAAACCAACAAACCACCCACACCACCCCACAACAACAAAAAAAAACCCAACCCCCCCAAAAAACCCCCAACCAACCACCCCCACCAAAACCCAACAAAACACTCACAACACACACCAACCAAAACCCACCACACAACCCCCAACCAAAACAACCCCAAACCCCACCCAACACCAACCCAACACAACCCACCACACCACCCCCAACCCCCAAACCCCCCCCCCCAACAAACACACACCCACCCAACAACAACCCCCCCCACCCCCCCCCACAACCCCACCAACACCACAAAAACCACCACAACACCACCCCACACCCCAAAACCCAAACAACACAAACCACCACCCCAAACCACCCACCAAACACCCCACAACACCCCCCCCCACACCAACCCACACCCACCACAACCCAACCCCCACAAACCAAACAAAAAAAACACCAAAACAACCCCACCCCAACCCACAAACCAACCCAACACAAAAACAAAAAACAAAAAACCCACCCCCAAAACCCCACACACCACCCAAACACCCAACCCACAAACCCCACAAAACAACAAAAACAAAACCCCCCAACCACACCCCCACCCCAAAAACAAAACACACCACCAAACCACAAACCAAAAAAACCCACAAACCCCCCACAACCCCAACCAACACAAACCCCCCAACCACCCCACACCAAAACCACCCAACCCCCAAACAACCCACACACCACCCACCCCCCCCCCACCCCCAAAACACCCAAAACACCCCAAACCCACACCCCCAAAACCACCCAACACCACACACCCAACCCCACACACCCCCACAAAAACACACCACAAAACCCACCCCACACCAAAACCCCCACCAACCAAAAAAAAACACACCCAACCCCCAAAACCAACAACCCACCCAAACCCCAACCAACCAACAACAAACACCCACACACCCAAACCCCAAACACCCACCCAACCACCCCCCCCCACAAACACCCAACCCACCCCAAAACCACAACCCACACAAACCCCACAAAAACCCCAACAAAAAACACCCCAACCAAACCCACCCCCACCCAAACCACACCAAACCAACAAAACCACAACAAAACCACCCACACCCCCCCACCACCCCCCACAACCCACCCCAAAAAAAAACACCAAAAACCACACCCAACAACCCACAAACCACAACACCCAACACCCCCCACAAACCCCAAAAAACAACCCCACCCCCCCAAACACCCCACAAACACCACCCACCCACAAACAACACCACCCCCCCAAAACCACACCAAACAAAAACCAAAACCCCCAAAAAAACCCACACCACAAACCCAAAACCACCCCAACAAACACCACCAACACAAAAAAAACAACAACACCCCAACAACCACAACCCCCCCCCCCCCCCAACCCCAAACCACACCAAACAACCCCAACCCAACCCCCACACCCACCCCCCAAACCCAACCCCCACAACCCCCCACCAAACACCACACCCAAACACACAAAACCCACCCAAAACCCACACAACACCCCCAACAACCCCAACAACCCCCACCACAAAAACCCAAACCCCAAACAAACACCCACCCCCACACCACACAAAAAAAAACAACACCAAAACAAAACCCCCCACCCCAACAAAAACCATCCCACCAAAACCAACCCCACACCCCAACCCCAACAACACACCAAACCACAACCACAACCCAAAACCCAAAAACCCACACCCAACCACAACCCCCAACCCCCACAAAAAAACAAACCCCCCACCAACCCCCACACCAACAACCACAAAACAAACACCCAACCACAAAACAACAAACAACCCCCACAACACCAACACAACCAACCCCCCAAAAAAAAAACCAAAAAACAAAAACACCAAAACAAACAAACAACAACCCCAACCCCAACCCCCCAAACACACCCCCCCACACAACCCCAAAAAACCCAAACAACACACCAAACCACACACAAAAACAACCCCACACCCAAAAAAAACACCACAAAACCCCCAAACAACCAAAAAAACCAACCAAACCCACCAAAACCCCCCAACCCCCCCCCCACAAACCAAAAACACACCACACAAAACCCACCCCCACACACCAACCATCACCCCAACAAAAACACAAAACACCCCCCAACACCCCACCCCCACAACAAAACCAACACCCCAAAACAAAAAACACCAACACCCCCCCCCTCCCCCACCAAAAACCCCCCACACCCACCACAAAACCAAACAAACACACCAACCCCCCCAAACAACCCCCAACCCCCCCAAAACCCCAAACAAAACCCAACCACCCCAAACAAACCACACCCCCCCCCCCCCACCCACCCAACAAACAAACCACACACCACCCCACACCCCCAAACCCACACCAAACCAACACCCCACACCCCCAACACCAAACCAAACCAACACAACCAAACAAACCCAAACCCACCAAACCAACAAACACACAACCAACAACCACACCCCCCAAACAAACAAACACCCAACCCCCACCCAAAAACACCCCCCACACAACACCAAAAAAAAAAAACAAAAACCCAACACCACAAAACCCCCCCCAACACCAAAACAACCCATCACCAAACACCAACCCCCACCAACAAACCCAAAAACACCCAAAACACCCACACCACCAAACAAAACCCAAACAAAAACCACCAAAAAACCCCAAACAAAAAAAAATAACACCAAAAACACCACAACCCAACAACAACCACCCACACCCAAACAAACAACCAAAACAAAAACACCAACCAACCAAAAAACCCCACCCACCCCCCAACCAACAAAAAAAAAACCACCCAACCAACAAAACCCCCCCACAAACCCACACCCCCCCCAAAAAAAAAACACACCCCCCACCAAACAAAACAAAACAACAACCCCACACCAAAAACAAACAACCCAAAAAAACCCCCAACAACCCACAAAAAACAACCAAACCCCCCAAACAACCCCCACCACAAAAACAAAACACCCCACAACACAAACACCCCCACAAAACACCACCACACAAAAAAAAAACAACCACACCCCAAAAAAACAAAACAAACCCCCACCCACAAACCACACCAAAACAACCCCCAAACACAACCAAAACCCCCCACCACAACCCACAACAAACCCACCAACCAACACCCACACAAAACCCCACAAACACCCCCAAAAACCCCAAACCCCACCCAACAAAACAACAAAAAAAACAAAAAAACAAACACCCACACAACCCAAAACAAAACAAAACAAACAAAAAAACCACCCCACAAAACAACCCAACCACCCCACACACAAAAAAACAACAACCAAAAACAAAAACAACAACCCCCCAACCCACAAACAAACCCAAAAAAAACACACACCAACAACAAAACCAAACAAACAAACAACCCCCCACACAAACAACAAACAAACCCCCCAACCAAACAAAACCACCCCAAACACAAAAAAACCACCAACCCCACACACCCAACACAAACAAAACCCCCCCAAACACCAAAAAACCAACCCAACACCCCACAAAACAAAAACCACCAAAACAAAAAACCCAAACACCCAACCAAAAAAACACACCCACAAAAAAAAAACCCCCACAAACCACCCCAACAAAACACCCACCCCACCCCCAAACAAAACCCAAACAACCCCACACCAAAAAAACCAACACCCCCCCCAAACCCCCCCACACAACCCCCCAAACAAACCCCCCCACCCCACCCCCACCCCAAACAAAACCACCCAAAACACCACCACCAACCCCCCCAAAAAAAAAACCAAAACCCCACCAACCAACACCACCCCAAACACCAAAACAAACACCCCACAACAAAACCCACACAAAAAAACCAACAAAACAAAACCCAAAACCAAAACACCAAAACACCCCCACACCCCCACAAACAAAACCACAAAACCCCCCCCCCCAAAAACACAACCCCACCCCCCCAAAAAACACCCACCCACCCAAACAAAACCCCCACCCACACAACCCCAAACAACCCACACACCCCACAAAAAAAACAAACCCCCAAACCAAAAAAAAACAAAAAACCCCAACCCCCACACACAAAAACAACCCAAAACCAAAAACAAAAAAAAACAACACCAAAAACCCACAACCCCCCCCCAAACAACCCAACACCAAAAAACAAACAAAACCCCCAAACAAACCCCCACCCAACAAAACACACACCAAACCCACAAACAACACCAAAAAAAAAAACAAAACACATCCCACCCAACCCCCACCCAAAAAACAACCAAAAACCCAAACACACCCACCCAACAAAAAACCCAACCCCCCAACCCACCCACAAAAACCCCAACCCCAAAACACCACACCAAAAACACAAACCCCACCCACCCAAAACCACCCACAAAAAAACCCACCCACACCCACCACAAAAAACCAAACCCAACAACCAACACACAAAAACCCCACAAACCCCCCCAAAAATCAACCACAAAAAAACAAACCACAAACAACAACCCCCAAACAAAAAAAACCACAAACAACCCCCCACCCCCCCAACCACAAAACACCCCCAACAACAACCCAACCCCACCCCCCCCACAAACACCACAAACACAAAAACCCACCACCCCAACCCCACACACCAAACCACAAACAAACACAACCCCCCCAAAAACCACAACAAAAAAACCCCAACACCACCCCACAACCCAACCAAACAAAAAACCCACACCAAACCACCCACAAAACACACCAAAACACAACCCCCAAACCCAAACACCCACCCACACAAAAACCCAACAAAAAACCACCCACCCCAACCCCCACAACACCCCCAACAAAACACAAAAACCACCCCACACACAAACACACCACCCCAAAACAACAAAAAACCAACAAAAACAACCAAAAAAAAACACAAACAAAAACAAAACAAAAACCCCAAAAAAACCCCCACCAAAAAAACAACACCCCCCCACCCCACCACAAACCCAACCCCCAAACCCCACAACAAACAAACCCCACCACAACCACACCACAAACAACCCCCCACAACCACCACAACCAACAAAAACAAAAAAAAAACAAAAAAACCACAAACACACAACAAACCAACAAAAAAAACCACAAAACCCCACAAACCCACCCACACACCACCCAAAAAACACACCCCAAACAACAAAACAAAACACCCCACACCCCAACACCCCCAACCAAAACAACCCACACACCAAAAAACCCCCAACCACCCCAACACAACCACAAACCCCAAAAAAACAAACCCAAAACCCCCCCAAAAAAAAACCCCCCCAACCCACAAAACACCAAAACACCCCAAAACAAACCCCCCAACCACAAAACACAAAACCCACCCCCCCCAACAAACAACACCCAAAACAAACACAAAAAACCACCCACCCCCAAACAACACACCAACCAAAAACCAAAAACCCCACCCCCCCAAAAACCAAACCAACCCCAAACACACCCCCCAAAAAAAACACAAAAACCCCAACCAAAAAACACACCCAAAACACCCCACAAACCAACAAAACCAAAACACCAACCAAAAAACAACCCCAAAACCCCAAAAAACAAAACCACCCCAAAACCCCCCCCACCAACACCCCAAAAACCCAAACCAAAACAACCCCAAAAAACCAAAACAAAAACCCCCCAACCACCAACCACACAAACCCACCCACCCCCCAACACCAAACAAAACACCCCCCCAAAACAAAACCCACAAAACAAAAAAAAAACACCAAAACCAACCACCACCCACAACAACACCCACCCCAAACAAAAACACCCCAAACCACCACAACCCCCACACAAACCCAAAACAAAACCCCACAAAACCACCAAACAAAACACCACAACCCCCACCCAAACACCCACCACAACCACCCAAAAAAACCACCACCCCAAACAAACACAACAAACAAACCACACACCCAACAAAAACCCCAACAAACCAACCACACACAAAAACAACCCACACCAACAAAACCCACCACAACACAAACCAAACACCACACCCCCCAAAAAACACACACCAAAAACAAACCCAACACCAACACCCCACAAACCCCCACCCAACAACACCCCAAAACCCACAACCACCCCACCCAACCACACCCCACCCCCCAACACCACAACCACACCCCACAAAAACAAAACACAACCCCCAAAAAACCAAACAAACAACCCCCCCCCCAAACACACCACACCCCCCCCCCAAAAACCCACACACCCCAAAACAAAACACCCACCACCACACCAACAACCCAAAAACAAACCCCCAAAACACCCCCCCACCCCCAACCCCACCCAAACACACCAACACACACCAAACCCCCAACCAACAAAAACAAAAAACCACCCAACACCCACAACAACCCACACCCCCACACAAAACCACCAAACAACCAACCAACAAAACCCAAACCCCCCCCAACACAAACACCCACAAACCCAAAAACCCACCAAAACACCCACCCCCAAAACCCCCCCCCCCCCCCACAAACCCCCCCCAACAAAAAAAAAAACCCACACCCCAAAAACAAACAACACCACACACCCAACACCCCCACCACAAACACCAACAAACCAACACCAACCAACAACAACAACCCACAACCACAAAACAACAAAAACCCACCACACCCAACACAAAACCCACCCCCCAACAAAACCCAACACCCCCAAAACCCCCCACCACAAACACCCCCAAAAACCAACCCACCAACAAAAAAAAAAACAACCCCAACACCCCACCACCACCCAACCCCACCAACCCCCCAACCAACCAACAACCCCAACAACCACCCCACCAAAAAACCCCAACCCCACAACCAACAAACCAAACACCAACAACAAAAAACAACAAAACCCACAAAAACAACAACCACCACCAAACCCCAACCCCCCCCAACACACACAAAACCAACAACCACCACCCAAAACACACCACCCCACCAAAACACCAAACAAAAAACCACACCCAACCCCAACAAACACACCCCACACACCAAAACAACCCCACCCCCACAAAACCCCCAACCAAAACACCACCCCCACAAAAACAAAACAACAAAACCACCAAACAAACAAACACCAACCACCCCAAAACCCAACACAACAAAAACACCCACAACCCAACACAAAAACAACCAACAAAAAACAAACAACCCCACCAAAACACACCAACCAAAAAAAACCCCACAAACAAACACCCACAACAAAACACCCCACCCAAAAAAAACACCCCAAAAAAAAACACACCAACACCCCCCCAACCACACCAAACAAAACCAAAAAACAACCAAACCCAAACACAAACAACACCCACAACCCCCAAAACAACAAACCAACAAACAAACCACCCACCCCAAACAAAACCACACACCAAAACAAAACAACCCCCACCAACAACAAAAACCCCCACCAAAACCACAAACACAACACCCCCCCAAACACAAAACCAACCACCCCCCCCACCAAAACAAAACACAAACCCCCAAACACCCACAAAACCAAACCAAAACCCCAACAAAACAAAACACACAAAAACCAAAAACCCAACCACAAAAAACAACCAAAACACAAAAAAACAAAACACCAACCAACCACACACAAACCAAAACCCACACAACCAACACACCCCCCCAACCCCACCCCACAAAAACAACACAACAACCCCCACCCACACAAAAACCAAAAACCCCCCCCCCCACAAACAAAACCAAACAACCCCCCACCACAAAAACCAAACCCCACCCCCCACACCCAAACCCCACAAACCCCCCCAACCCACCCCAAAACACAAAAACCCCACACAAACACCAAACCAACCACAAACAAACCCAAACCCACCAACAACCCACAAAACCAAAAAACCCAACCAAAACACAAAAAACCAACCACCCACCAAACAAACAACCCCACAAAAACAAAAAACACAACCCCAACAACACACCAAAAAAACAAAACCAAAACCACCCAAAACAAACAACCCCCAAAAAACACCACCCCCAACCACACAACAACAACAAAAAAAAAACACCAAAACAACAACAACACACCACCCACCCCCACACCCCCAACAAACAAAAACCACAAACCCACAACAAACCACAAACACAAAAAAACCACAAAAAACCACACCCCCACACCAACCACCCAAACACCCCACAACAACCCACCAAAACACCAAAACAAAACACCCACACCCCCCAAAAAAAACACCACAAACACCAAAACACAAAACCCCCCCCAAAAAAAACCCCCACAAAAACCACCAACCCCAAAAACCCAAACAAACACCCACAACAACACCCCCCCCCCCACACCCCACCAAAAACCAACAACACCCCAAACACCCCAAAAACAACAAAAAAAACCAAAACAAACAAAACCCACACCCCCAACAAACACAACAAAAACCCCCACCCCAAAAACCCACACCACAAAACCCACAACACAACCACACAACAACCCCAAACAACAACCCAAAACAAAACACCAACCCCCCCCAAAAAACCAACCCAAACACCCAAACCCACAACAAACCAACCCCAAACCCACCCCCAACACCCACACCAACAACACCCAAACCCCAAAACAACCCAAAAACCCCAACCACAACACCACCCCACAAAAACCCCACCCACAAACAACACAACAACCAAAACCACCACCAAACCCCCAACACAAACCACAACAAAAACACCACACCCCCCCAACAAACACCCACCCCACAACCCCACCCAAAAAAACACCACCAAAAAAAAACCAACAAACACACACCAAAAACAACCCACCCAAACACCAACACCACCACCCCAAACCCCCCCCCAAACCAACAAACACCCCCCCCACCCAAAAACACAACCCCACAAAAACCACCCCACACCACAAAACCCCCCCCAACCCAAACACAACAAAAAAACACAAAACACCCCCCCAAAACCCAAAAACAAACAAACACCCCACCCCAACCACCCCCCCCCCCCAAACCACCACCCCCCAAAACAAACACCCCCACAAACCCAAAAACAACAACAACACCCCCAACCCACAACCCCCACCCCACAAACAACAAACCAAACACACCCCCCAAACAACACACACCAAAACACAAACCCCCAACACAACCAAAAACCCACAACAAACCACCCAACACCCCCCCAACACCACCCCCCAAAAAACCCAACCACCCAACACAAACACAACAAACAACACCAAAACAAACCAAACACAAAAACAACCACCACAAAAAACAAACCCCCCAAAACACAAAAAACAAAAACACACCCCCAACCCCACCCCCAAACACCACACCCCACAACACACCAACCCCAAACAAAACCAAAAAACAAACAAACCACAACAACCAACCACCAAAAAAAACCAAAACCACAACACCAAAAAACACCCCAACCAACACAAACCCACCACAACAAAACACCAAAAAAACACCCCCCCCACAACCCACAACCAAAACCCACCCCCACCCCACACACCAAAACCCAACACAACAAACAACCAAAAAAAACCCAACACCCCAACCACAAACCCCAAAAAACCAAAACCCAACAAACCCAAACAAAAAAACCCCAAAAAAACAAAACAAAAAAAACAACCCACCAAAAACCCACCCACAAACACCAACAACACAAACCAAAAAAACCCAAAAACCCCAACAACCAAAAACCAACCCCAAAAAAAACCACACAAAAACAAAACAAACACAACCCACAACCAAACAAACACACAAAAAAATAAAAAACACCCACAAAACAACACCAAACCCCCCCCCCCCACAAAACACAACACCCCCAAAAACCCACAAAAAACACCACAAACAAAACAACACCAACACACCAAACCAAAACCACCAACACAACCCCACCCCACAAACAACACAAACACAACAACACCACACAAACCACCCAACAAAACACCCCCCCCAAACCACCCCCCCCCAAAACAAAAACCCACAAAAACAACAAACCCCAAACAACACAAAAAACCCCCAACAAACCACACCCACACCACCAAAAAACCACCCAAAACAAACACACCCAAAACCAAAAAAACCCACCAACAAAAACAAACACAACACACAAAAAAACCAACCCCCCACCACAACACCCCACAACAAACCAAAACCCCACACCAACAACCCCCACAAAACCAAAAACAAAACACCCAAAACCCACAAACCCACCCCACCAAAAACCACAAAACAAACCCCACACACCACCAACCCCCCCCCAACAAACAACCACACCACACACCCACAACAACCAACACCCCCCAAAAACCACAACAACAAACCAAAACAAAAAACCACCACACACCCCAAAACAAAAACCCACCACCCACACCCCACCCCCAACAAACCCACAAACCACAACCAAAAAAACAAAAACAAAACAACCCCCACCCACACAAAAACAAAACAACCAAACCACCCCCAACAAAAAACACCAAAAAAAACCACCAAACCACCCACCCAACAAAACCCCACAAAACAACACCAAACAAACCAACCCCACAACAACCACACCCCACAAAAAACAAAACCCCAACAACCAAACACAACAAAACCAAAACCAACAAACCCCAACCACAACCAACCCCCCCAACAACAACACCCACCCAAACAAAACCACACAAAAACCCCCAACCACAACAACCCACAACAACACCACAAAAACACCCCAACCCCCCCCCCAAAAACCACACAAAAAACCCCCACCCCAACACACCAACAACCCAAAAAAAAACCAACAACAAAACCCCCCACCAAACCACACCAAAACCCCAACAACAACCACCAACCCCCAACAAAACAAACAACCACAACAACCAAACCCCACCCCACCCCCCAACACAAAAACACACAACCACCAAAACCCACAACAAAACCCAAACAAAAAAAACCACAACCCCAAACCCCACAAACCAAACCCCAAAACAACAAACCACAACAAACACCAAACACCCAAACAACAAAAAACAAACAAACAAACAACCCCCCAACAAAACCCAACAAAAACCCCCCCCACCACCACAAACAACACACCACAACACACAACAAAAAACCCCCCAAAAAACACAACAAAAACCCAACACCACCACCCAAAACACCCCACCAAAACAACCCCACCACACAAAACCACAAAACACCACCCCCCCACAAACCAACCCCAAAACCCCACCCCACAAAAAACACAAACCCACAAAAACAAAACACACCAACACCACACCCCCAAACCCCCCCCAACCCACCCCCAAACAAAAAAACACCAACCCACACCACCCCCACACCCCCAACACCAAAACAACCCCAACCACAAACAAAACACCCCAAACAAAAAAACAAAAAAACAACACACCAAACCCCCCCAAAAAAAAACAAAACACACCCCACAACCACCACCAACCAAAAACCCACCAAAACACCCCCCCCAAACAACAAAAACCCCCACAAACCCCAAAACACCCCCCCCAACCACCCCACACAACAAACAACACCCCCCCCAACACAACCCCCACCCACACAAAACCCCACAAAACATAAACCCAAAAACCCCCAAACAAAAACCACCAAAACAACAAACAAAAACACAACAAAAAAACCACACAAAACACCACAAAAAACCCCACCCCAAAAAAAAAAAAAAACAAAAACCCCCCACAACCAAAAAAAAAAACCCCACAACCCCAACACACCCAAAACAACCCCACCAACAAAAAACCCCACCCCCCACCACAAAAACAAAACCCCACCACACACAACACAAAAACAAACCACCACCCCACACACCATAACCCAAAAACACCACCAACCCCCCACACCACCCAAAAACAAACCCCCACCCCAAAAACAAAAACCCCCCACCAACCCCACCCCACCCCCCAAAACAACAAACCCACAAAAAACAAAACCCAACCCCCCACCCCCACCACAAACATCCCCCACACAAACCCACCCCAACAAACAACCCCACCCACAACACAAAACAACAAACCCACCCCAAAAAACCAACAACCCACCCACACCCCCCCAACAACCACAAAAACCAAACACAAAACCACCCAAAACACAAAAAAACCACACCAACCAACCCACCCCAAAACAACCACCCCAAACCCACCCAAAACAAACCCAAACAACACAAACCCCAAAAAACCCCACCCAAAACCCCAAACAAAAAACACACAACACCAAACCCAACACCCCCCCCCCAATACAAACCCAAACAACAAACCCCCACAACAAAAAAAAAACCACACACAAACCCACAACCCAAACCACCAACAAACCCACCCAACAAAACCACCAAAAACACCCCCACAAAAAAAAAACCACACACCCCACCAACAAAAACACCACAACACCCAAACAAACAACCACAAAACACAAACCAACCACAACAAACCCAATAAACCAACCCACCCAACCAAACCCCCAAAACAAAACCAAACCAAAACAACCCCCAACACCACAACCCCACCACCAAACCCCAAACCAAAAAACCCCCACCCCCACAAAACCAACAAAAACCCCCAAAACCAACACCCAACCCCAAACCCCACAAAACCACACACCCCAAAACCACCACCTCCACAAAACAACCAAACCCAAAAACAAACCAAAAACAACCAACAAAACCCCCCCCCCAAAAAACACAACAAAACACCCCACAAAAACAAACACCACCACCACACCAACCAAAAACACACCCCCCAAAAACACAAAAAAAAAAACCCAACAAACAAACAAACCCCCCAACCCACAAAAAAACCCCACAAAAAAACACAAAACTACCACCCACAAAAAAAACACAAAACCAACCAACACACAAACCACCCAACCCCAACCAAAAACCAAAAAACACCAACAACCCAACCAACAAAAACCCAAAAACACCACACCCCAACAAAACCCACACCCCCACACAACACACAAACAACCACCAAAAACACAACCCCACACCCACCCACCCCAACAACCCCAACCCCAAACCACCACAAAACAAACCCCAAACACCAATCCCCACCAACAACCCCACCCAACACCCCAACCCACAACAAAACACCCCAACCCCAAAACAAACACACAACCAAAAACCACCACCCACAAAACAAACACAAACCCCCAACCCAACCAACACACACCACCAAAACCCCACCAAACCAACACCCCACCAACCCAACCAACCAAAACCCCCCACAACAACCACACCCCCAAACACAAACCACCCACAAAAAACAACCCACCCAACCAACACCCTAACACCACACCACCCAAACCAACACACAAAACCTCCCACAAAACAACCAAAAACCAACAAACCCCCACCACAAACAAACACACAAACCAACCAACAACAACAACCCCCACAAACCCACAAAACAACAAAAACCCAAACTCACAAAAAATCAACAAACCCACCCCACACAATCAACACTACGAACATCCATCAAAAAACACACAATCACCAAAACAACACTTCTTTATAACCAAACCATACTAACTTTAACCCCACTCCACAACCCTTACACCACAAAACCCAAAACAAACCACTATAAAACACAACCCCCCACCTCCCCCCTCATACATTCATTCAACTTAACAATCTCCCCATTCAACTTAACAAAAAAAAAACCCACAAAACTCACACACAAAAACAAACCTCAGACACAAAACACACCTCAAACAAATCAACAAAAACCCCACTACAAACCCCACCAAAAAACCACCCAAAAACAACCACCCCCCACCAACCACACCCCACAAACACCCACACACCCACCCAACACACCAAAAAACACCCAAAACACACCCACACCACAACACACCCCATACCACCACAAAAACCCAAACAAACCCAACCAAAACACAACAAAACCCACCCCCACCACCAAAAAAAACACAAAAAACACAAACCCCCCCCCCCCCCACACCAAAAACAAACCACCCCACAAAAAAAAAAAAACCAACAAACACAACCACCAACAAACAAACCCCCCAAACCACCCAACTATATAACCAACAAACACAAAAATCACGCCCGGAACAAAAAACTCAAAAAATAAAAAAACAAACCCCACCCCTACCATACCAAACAAAAACCCCCCCACCCCCCCAAACCCACAAAAACACCCACCCCCCCAAACCACCACCAACACCCCAAACACCCCCTCAAACCCCCCCCCCAACCCAACAAAACAACAAAACAACCCAAAAAACAAAACACAACCTCCAAAAAAAAACACAACCTCCCATCCCAAAATAAATCCCCACCAATCAAATCCACAACACCAAAAACCCCACCACAACCCCCCCCCACACCAAAAAAATACCCAACACCAAAAACCCACACAAAACCCACCAAAAAACACAAATAAACAACACAACCCACACAACCCCCCCCAAAAACCACACAACATTACAACTACCCAACAAAAACAACCAAAACCCCCCCAAATAACTCACAAACCAACCACAAACCCCCAAAACCTAACACCCCCCCCAACAAACTCTCCCCCCAAAAACACCCCCACTACAAAAACCACCAAAAACACTCCAAATAAAAAAAAAACCCCCAACAACCCCCCATCAAAATAAAAACTTCTCCCTATACCTACCAACACCAACCTTCCCCAAAATAAAAAACACACAAATATCCCAAAACAATCTTCAAAACACCAATCCAACCAAAAAATCTAAAAATACACACCTCAATACATCCCCCAAAACAAAAAACACCCCCATTCAAATAAACCCCCCCACACCCAACCCAAAACCCCCCCCAAAACCCAAAAAACCAAACCCTCACACAAACACCCCAAAAAAAAAAAACCAAACCAACCCCCCCCACACACCCACACACAACCCACTAACAAAACCAAAACCCTTCAACCACCCCACAACCCCCCCACCAAACCCCCCCAACCCACCCCCCACCCCCCCCCCCCCCCCCACCCCCCCCCATCACCCCCCACCCCCCAACCCACCCCCCCAACCCCACCAAACAACCCCACCCCACCACACACCCAACCACCTCCAAAAACCCCACCCAATCCAAACACAACCCCACCAAACACAACCACCCCCACCACCACCCACATTACCCCAAAAACCAACCCACCCAAAACACCCAAAAAAACCAAAAATCTCACCCCCAAAAAACCCCCCC
>JAVJHS010000542.1:0-23738 GCA_032873175.1 Leptopilina drosophilae | reverse complement strand
AGTTCTCGTCTATCACGAAAGTTAAGCAGGTTTGGTCGCGGTTACTACATGGATGGGTGACCGATTGGAAACAGCGTAATTTTCAGACTAAAAAAAATATAAAGTGTGTTTGAATGTGTATGTATGTGTGTTTGTCGTTGGAAAACATAAAAAAAATAATAAAGATGTGTATGTTAGTGTGTAAAATTGAAAAAAGATGTATATAAAAAGTGTTGTGTTAAAGGTGTGAGAATTAATTATAGTATATAAAAATATGTAAACAAAAATTTCATTTTTTCAATTTATCGTTGGTATATCTTTAACCACATAAAAGAATTGACTTAACAGTATTGTGTTATTCAATCGATAGCAACAACTAAAAAAATTAAAAGTACAAATTTTTGAATCATAAAAATGATGCTTTTAAATTGAAAAACTATAGTCATTGACTCAAAAGCATATACTGATAAATTAAAAAATTTTGATCGTTGATTCAAAAGGAATACCTTCAAATTAACATGTATGCTGTCAATTTGAGAAATATGCTTTTGTTTCAAGGAAAGTGATACTATCGAAATCATTAGAATCGGTGCTTTCAAAACAACAATATGTACGTTTGGCAGCCCGTTATAACACTATTCAATGAATTAAACTCATATGTCATTGATTCAACAGCATTTTTTTCTCCGTGTATGGAAAGTGGATCATTGAGAGCACGAACGATTAAACGCTCTCAGTTAAAAATTAAACCCTAATATAAATGTTAACTCTTTGAAGTCTATAATGATAGAAGTTTTAATATAGAAATTAGAAAACAATGTATTTAAAATTGTGAATTTTTACAACCGAAATGGGAACAAAACCAAATTTGTCATAATTTTTTTTAGAGAAAATCGAAGAAAATTGCACATTTTTATTGACAAAATAAAACACGTTAAAAATGTTTGCATTTTTATTTGACAAAATAAAACAAGTTAAAAATGTTTGCATTTTTATAGTTATCATAAAAAGAAAGTCGAAAATATCGCATTTTTAATGAAGAAAATCGAATAATTAACATGCGGGCGCAAAATACTTTTCGGACAGTTTGGAGGTAGGGGAATGAGATACTTTGCGCCCGCTCTAAGTGCCCGAAATGACATACTTTCCGTGCAGGTAGGACAAAAAATAAATATTAATTGTAATTTATATTTGGGTTTGGGGACATGCAAAAAATCACGTTATTTGAAAATCACCCATATAATAATTTAATATATATAAAAATATGTGACCTGGTCTATAAAAAGAGACCTTACGTGCGAAAGCAAGATTTCGAGAAAACAACGTTTAAACTTAGAAAAACCATTGTAACTTTTTTGAATACTAATATTTTTTACTAAAGTTTGTCTTATTTTCTTCAGTGTGGATCACAGTAAACGAAAAAAAAAGTTCACGAATCACTTGTCAACTTGTATATCACTTTTGTATGGGACATAAAATTTCAAAATTTTTATTCATTTTTGATTAGAAATGACAAACGTCAACGAAAAAATGAAACAAAGTTAATCAATTATCGACGAAATGTGTTAAGGAAAAGTAGTTCGTCAAAAGTTGGGGTACACTCATGTGCATCGATGCCTTCATTGGACGAACGTATTGCATTTGAGCGATTCCATGTCAAGTGATTAAGGTAGAGAAAAATTTTTCTCCAATCGTAGCAAAACTTGGGGCTTTGTAGTACTCATAGATAGTAATTTTTCGTGAAAATATTTTTTTACCTAGTCCAGTATTTTCCGAGGGGGAGGGGGTTAAATTTTGTGTTTTTCAGTATAATGCTTATTTCAATAATTTTTTACTCTTAAACAATTAATCATACAAATTTGACAAAATACATTTTGGAAAGGGTTTTTCATGCTCTTTTGATTGTAAATAAGCATTTTGAAAAAAAATTGTTGACCCAAAAAAATCGAAATTAAAAATAAATTTCAATTTTTGAAGGTGAGAGATACGATTTTTTTTAAAACGAAAGCTGTGGTTTTTCCTAAAAGGACATATAAATGAAAAAGTGGGACTAGAATGTTTAAACATTGAAAAAAGAATTTTCTCTTAAACGGAACTAAAAACCGGGTTCAGAGCGCTCCGGCGAGTAGAAAAATCTTTTCTCAATGTTTAAACATTCTACTCCCACTTTTTCATTTATATGTCCTTTTAGGAAAAAACCTCAAATTTCGTTTTTAAAAAAAATCGTATCTCTCTCCCCCAAAAAATGAAATTTATTTTTAATTTTGATTTTTTTGGGTCAAAAATTGACTTTTTCAAAATGCTTATTTTCAATCGAAAGAGCATGAAAAAACCTTTCCAAAATGTACTTTGTCAAATTTGTATGTTTAATTGTTGAAGAGATAAAAATTATTGAAATAAACCATTACACCAAAAGACCCCTTGATCACTTGACGTGGAATCGCTTATTTATAGAAACATATCAGTGCAACACGTTCGTCCGATGAAGGCATCGATATACACAAATGTACAATTTGATGACAAAATTGTGAACTCGCTAATTTCAGTAGTATGCGCGGTGCGTAATGCGCAACAAATATGGCTGATCAAGCATTCATCATTCAGTCGGTGTCATTGGTGTTTACATTCGGGCAAATTTTTTGATTTGAGTTATTATTTTAGAATCCGTGTTTTTTATTATTTAGTGAATATTTTTGTGTGCTAATTTCCTTTGTGAAACAAATAATTCATAAAATGTATTAAAAGTTAAGATAAGGGTCCTTTTTCTACTTTGCACGGTCCTGAGTAAGTCACAGCTGACAAAGCTAATCGTGACGTTTGCAGAAGTACTGTGTATAAAGATTTTAGCTGTGGCGGAAAGCTGTTCAAAATATTATGTTATAGGGTACTAGGTTCGAATCTCGTAAAGCATATTGTGAAATTTAATAGTGATAAAATTGTGTATTCTGTGTAGTTGGTGCTTTATAGGTGTCAAGTTATTAAATTAAGTGAAATACTTTCAAAAAAGTAGTGTCTGGAAATTATTTTTTAATGTGTTTTTAACATTTTTTAAAAGTTCACAAATTTTTCGTCAACGTTCACGAAAAGTTCGGTAACCGTACTATATATGTTTCTAGTGAAGGAGTTGATGAAATCTTGACGATCAGTGTTTGTTGATTTTGAAGAACTTTGTGTTCCATCCAAAAGTGACATACTATAGTTGACGAGAGATTATTCATGAAACTTTTTTTTTATGTATAAAAAAACATACAAGTAATAAAAAAATGTTTTAAATAATTTTTTCATATTAATTAATAACAAAATCTATAAACATAGAAAAAATAATCTAAGTTTTCCAAATAGCAACAATAAGTAAAAATAAGTGATACATTTTTTGCAAGGAATTATAAGGCCGCTGATTACGAATAAAATGTTCAATTGACAATTTGATAGTTGATGACTGTCAATTCAAGTATCAACTTCTTTGAACTATATACTTTTCTAAGCAATAATGAATTATCGTTTTTGTTATTTTAAATTGTATAATAACAAATAACTAAGTTTTTTGTATTTATACTTTTTTTCTCTTGTTTTTAAATAAACTTTAAATAAAAATTAAAAAGCAAATTATGACCAAATTATGACTTTTTGTTAACTTAAACTTTTACCTTTTTTTAACTCTATCCAAATCTACAAAAGAGTGAAAAATTAAATTTTAACACGTAAGGCCTTTTTTCATAGACCATGTTGTATTTATACATTTTATTTTATAAATAAAAATTAAAAAGTACATTTTTAGTATAATATGGAAAAAACACCATCGACTTTGACACTTTTTAAGTTCTGAGTTTAAGCAAACAATTTTGATTATCTCAAAAATGAATTATTCGAATGACCAGATGTGAGACAGACAAATCCCCTGTCAAAAGGTGGCTCTAAACTCTAAACTGACTAATACAGAAATAAATATAATTTTGTTGTAGATGGCGAAAGTAAAAAAAAACGGGTAATAATAAAATCGGAAATACTAAAAAATTATGGTGGACCGCTTTCAGTTGTTCGAACAAAAGATGGTAAGCATAACTTAATTATCCAAGTTTATAAAAAGTTAAAAAACAATAAATCATAAAATACAAATTCCCAAATGCGAAATGTCAAGACTGCAAAAGGGGCTCATCATTTGGTCAGTAATGTCCTCCGAAAATTGGCAGTAGTTACTGGGCCATTACTCGTGTTCAAAACGTCCCATTGCTGGGTAATGTTGGCGCCAATGGTCAGGTATTCAAAATTTTCAAGACTGGGTCGACTCTTGGACCAATAATGAGAAGATCACGGCAAAGTGGGTCAATCCTTGATGACAAAAGACAATTGAAAGTGATGTGACGATGATTGACCCAGTAATGGCTAAAATTTTATATCTGTGATAGCAAATTATAATTGCCAGTATTAGGACGTAGCTTGGCCCAATAATATTCATTTGTTTTTTTACTCGCGAGAAATCCCTGGAAAGACCAGATAATTTCTGTGGAAGTGGACTGCCCGGAAATTTTCCTCTTATTCCCGGGAACTTATTCTCGTGTGAACTTAGGACCATTTATACTAGCCAAACATACCTATGGAGATTATAAAAGATTAGAAAATTTGATCATTAAAAAGTTCCTACGTAATGATCTTGCTTCAACTCCAACAAAGGATCTTGTCCCTTATGATGTTGATAATAACATTTATATTCCCAGGGGGAAATTTCCAACCGGAAGCGCGCGATCCTAGTCCAGTACTAGACAGCCGGTGTACAACTGTACATGGCTCGGATCTGGCCTGCCAACCGGAATATTTTGTGAACGGGGCATTTCCCTACCCGAATAGTGACTACGGCCAAGAGGGCGCCGCTTGGCAACCTGGCTCGGAACTGGCATTCCTACCGGCCGGGACAAAGCCGTTCCGTGTATAATTCAACCGGCTGGGACCTGGCACTCAACCGACTGCGTCGATATTTCAATTTAATAGCTGGCATTTCTACCGCCTGACAACCGGATCGGCATCCAAATGATAATTTTAACAAATATCAATTAAAATAATATAATAATTTAATTGCAAAATGATAAAAATACTGATGGACAAGTCATTGACAGTTTCTCTTTAACGACATTTTTTTTATTTATATTTTTTATACACATTAAACGCAACTTTTTTATTACTTACGACATTTGAAAAATCCTGACGCTTGGGGGTACGAACCTACGCCTAACCGGAATATTTCCGCACCGGAAATCTCTGCACGCCTTAACCACTATGCTACGCTCGCAATGGGACTCTCGAAATTTTAAATACTCTCAAAGTTTGCATCACGAGCGCTTGAAATTAAAACTTGTAGAAATTAACTACGGTGTCAAATGCTACAGCTATATTTTTTATTATTAATATAAATATATTAAATAATTCTTTCTGAATATAATAATATTTAAACCATAATAATCATTTTAAAATAATTTTAAAATTAGATATTTCTTAAATAGTTAATTAAAAGTTTATGTATTGAGAATATTAATTAATTAACGTGAATATTAATATTTAATAATTTAATTATTAATTTCTCAATAATAATTAATACTAAAATTTTTATAAAAATTAAAATAATATCTAGTATTAATTAATAATATCTCAATAATAATATAAATTTATTTATAATAATTATAAAGTAAAAGTGTAAGACGAAATTTTTTTAATTTGGTTTAATTTAAAAAAAATGTCTTAATAAATAATTACTTAATATATTGATTAAAATTTATTTTATTAATTAATCATATATTTTATCCTAAAATAATTTCAATTTAATATCTGTCTAATTGTTATTTAGTTATAGACACATTTATTAAAAATAAATTTATAATGTGATTGTATGATGTGACGAATAAATGACAAGATCCGCAGTCGGATCCGGCCCCAGCACCGAGCCAAGTACGCGACTTAAAAACATAATCCGTTCCATTCTTCCCGACGCCCGCAGAAGAATAAGATCCGCTGGGCGGAAGTAGAATTTCAGTACCGAGCCCCGGTTAACTGAACGATTATTGGGAAGACGGTTCCGGACGGTCGGAGCATAATCTGTAACCCAGCGCCGGTATGGCGTTTTCTGATCCGAATCGGTACAGACCGTCCGGTAAACTCTACGGTCTGTAAGGCGCGGATCCCAGCACGGTTGATAAACTTCCCGACATTCGTCCGACTTTTCCGCCTAGGGTTTCATATATCTAGGTATATTTAACTTATTTTATAATTAAATTATAAATGATATAATGTAATTTTATGTATTATTCTAAGTTATTCTGCTTTTGTAGGAAACTCTACAAAATCTCATATACATTAACAATTCCAAGGAAATAAGATCAGTTTAAGAATTTTTCGAATTCGAAAGAATTTTCAGTTAGAAAGATGCCACACATGGAATACAAATAATTAATGACAACCTATTATTAATTAAGGCCCAAAGTTATTTACTATGGGCGCAGCATGGATTAGTACAGGGAATAATCACCAATTTAAGGCCATTTTTACTAATTTTTTAATATTAGAACAGGGGAAGGGTTCCAAAAAGTAGATGACGAATATATGGGAAAATCCTACAGAACAGTTTTCGATTTCATGTGTACACAAAGAATTTGTTTATATTTTTAAAGTATTTTATTAATAATTTTAATTTTTTTACCATTCTATAATATCTCCCATGAACCTATTAGACTGAGAAAACTTGAAAAAATGGAAAACTCGCTTTTCTTGCCCTAAAATTAAAATAGTAAAATACAGAGTTAAGTAACTTAAAATATGAAAATTTTTCCGTGTTACTCTAGGTATCTAAAATTTCCATGTTCCTTTTTAGTATATCTTGTTATGGCATAGATCGAAACAATTTTCCAAACGATGGGGATCTTTTTAGGCGATAACTCGATTTTGAATTTTTTAAAAATTGGTGCTTATTCTCTCTGCAATCAAACAAAACACAATCTAAGTAATATCATCTAAAAATAATGGTGCTATTAGCATTAAAGGAAAATATAATAAATTTATCCCTCCAATGTTTGACCGTGAAACGATTTTTTAAACTTAAGCTATTTTTTTGTAGGCATAAATACACGAGAAAATGTAATAATTTTGAAAACATGTGTGATAATTTGAAGGCATTAATTATAAATTTTTATTACAATGAACAGCTAAATTTTATTTTCAATTAATAATGTTTTTAAAAATTTTTAATAAATAATAAAATAAAAGAAATTTAAATGGATTAATCATGAAGGTATTAATCAATTATGAAAAATAAAATAACCTTTCATTTGTTACGTATTTTTCCAAACTTGTACCAAAAACAGTGGTCAATGTTGGTTTCCCTGATTTTAAGTAATATTAACCTACAAGAAAAAAACAAATAACAAAAATGAGTAAAGTAAATAGTTTTATAATAATTTTGTAAATTAAAAATATTTGAAGAAATTTTGGGCATAATAGCACAGAGTTATATCTTGTAAACATATTTTTCACTTTAATAAAGCTGATGAATTAGTGAAGGATGGACAGAAGCGAGAAAAAATATTGTTTTTGTAAAAGGGAGCAACCAACGTAAAAAGGCGCGAGAGATTTGCTGCGTTACGAGTTCAGGAACTACTTCGCAAAAGAAAATATCACGATGAAAAAGGCGAATAGAAAAAAATGAAGGATAACTGCAAAACACTTTGTAAGATTAATTAAATTTGCAATGGAAAGTACGAATAAAATAAAAATTCTATTTTTGAAAAAAATGTAAATATTTCTTATCAATAGACGAAAATCTAGTGAAATTTTCCAATCACAAATAATTTTTTATCTCTTTTAGAAACGATATTGTTTAAAAATCACCATCAAATGTTGATGTTGAAGAACTGCTGAGAAAATAAAAAAAACGAAAATTGAATAAAAATATTAATGAGGCGGATTGATAGAACCTCCTGACAGTGAAATTAGCAAAAGATTTTTGAAGCAATAAATTGTAAATCCGGAAAAAACGAATAATTTAAAAGTACAAGTTTCAGAATGATCACTCATTTAATGAAAATAGAGAACAATTTTGTCTCAATATAAAGTGTCAAAAATCATTCAAATAAAGCTGTATAAGTTCATTTAATTTTCTTAAAAATTATGGAATATACAAATATTATATAAATAAAAATTTAATCTTTCTTGACATTTATATAAAATTAATTAGTTTTCCAAAAAATAATTTTCTTTTTCTATTTTTTAAAAAAATTTACTATTTGGTTTAATATCAGAATCCAAATCAAATCCCCCCCCCGGGGCCCCCCCTGAATTCTCGAAAAGACGGGGTAAACTCCTAGCACAAATAAGAAGCAAAATATTATTGAACGGCCTAAATAAAACAATTAAAAACTTACAAGAGACCAGAGAAGAAAAATTACGTCGCGAAAATAAAAAACTGAATCAAGGTTATAGAGAGGAAAAAATGCAACGATAAGTTAAATTTAATATGATAAAATTTTTATTATTATAAAATAAAGGAAAATGAAATGTCATTAGGTTAATTGAATAAAAATGAAGATAATGTTTCTAAAAAGTGTTAAGAAAATTGACCATAAAAGGGCCTCAAGGAAATTAGAAAAAAATTGTTTCTTTCAATATGAGGCATTTATTCAAAATATTAAGAGAAAAAAATTGTCATTGCAAAGGGTGATAAAGGAACGATCAGTTTTCTCACAATGTTTATAGCAGGAAAAGTGTTAAAGAAATAACAGACTGGTCAATGGAATAGCAGGAAACACTTAGTCCTCTACAAAGACTCAAAAGAAAATACGCAAACTCGAAATCACATTAATTTTGAAAATCCTCGTTACTAAAGAAATTGCTACAAAAACACAAATACTTGAAATGCGTTCAAAAATTTTTAGGAAAAAAAAAGATGAAAATTCGGTTTATGGCTCCAGGTAGTGAAAGATATGATTTATGAAAAAATAGAGTTTGCTAAAAGGAAGAGGTTTCTTTATTATGATTCATTGGAATAATTTGCTGCACAAAAGGTCGTGATACGATGTTTGTGCAAAGAATCCAACACCAATATGGCTTTCATGATAAAAAGATTGGCATTCCTTAAAAAACTTTTTGACTAGCAAAATTCGTCGTTAGCATTTGTGGAAATCATTGGTTTGTAAATGGTCGAAAATAAAGGACATGTTTTTTTTATGGAAATTGCAAGGACTGTGCAGTAAAAAAATTTGACGGTAGAAGAAAATGATGATCCTACGTATTATTTTCAAGTGGGGGGACAAAAAAACGTTATAGTATATTTGGAGCAAAAAGGGCTCAGCCTACAAATGTTAAAATAACGTTCAAAAAGAAAGCATCACCCTGTACCGTAAAAGTAACTCTGGTAGAACGCAGTAAATTACCGCTGTTCCACATTATTTGCCATCACATGTACGTTACTGGTCATCAATTCAGGGCTCCTTAGAAAATATCCAAAAAACAATCCTACAAACCTGATACGAAAAGATTACATTCGTTAATCGATTTTTTCGCAAAATGTATATTTTGTAAATATAATAATGAAATACAAAGCGCCGCTATTTTGGTGCATCCAAAAAACAACTATCTCTACAACACTGGTGCGTTTTATTTTCTAGATGAATCTTTCCAGAAAAAAGTAAACTGTGCAATTGGTTTTGCCACTATTTCTGAGATGTTATAAGGGCTTGAATGCCGCATCAGTGTGGGGCACAATTTGGTACCAATTTTGAAAATTAAATAAGGAAAAAAGTTCCTTAATTTTTCTGCACTAACAACTATATGAAAGTTGACGGGCACTTCAAGCCTAAACAAAAATAAAACAAATTTTTTTTTGTTTCGAACATCATTGCAGAGGAATTAAATTTAAAACATGCTACGTGTAATTTTCTCTCATCATCAGGGACATGGGAAAAAGCACAGCAGATGAGGAATTGGAAGGCACAGTAAAAGGACTATGAGGATAGGGCGGTGGAATCAATGATAAATGTTATAAAATTCTTATGGAATCACAAAAAAGAATTCGAGCTTTTATAAAAAATACTTGGAAAACCAACAGGGAGAAAAATGGGACTTCACTAGATGAAACCCGGGAAATTAAAGCTATTTCCCGAAGCACCACTAAAATTTTCCAAAATACTTTGGTCCTCAACAAAATTGAAAAAAGATCTATTTATAAAATTATTTAACTTGTTTCGTATTGATGTAAACAAACGGGGGGGCCTTTTTATTAATAGTCGCAAGACTCCTACAACTGCTAGCTCTCTAAACAGACGAAAAAGTTAATAAACCAAAAAAGTCTTAGCGACTGATGAGACTTCCTGCTGCTCTGGAAATTCCGGCTACTTCCCTGATTCTCATCTCTACTGCTGCTGTCTGAACAGAAGATAAATTGAGTGTAAACGAAAAACTCTTGGCGACTGATATCCACCACTCTTCCTGCTCGTAATCCTACTGAATGCTGCGACTCCTGCCTCGCCCCCTGTGACTCCTGATGCTCCGATTGATCTCCCGGCTTTCTAAGCAGAAAGAAGTTAACAAACGGAAAATAATCCTACCTATTGCTGCGACTTTCCTGCTTCTCTGATACTCCTACGATTTCTTTCGTCTCCTGATTGTTCCTAACGACTCCCTGATTCGAAATAGAGGAAAAAGTTAACAATCCAAATAATCCTGCCGTATCCAACT
Organism: Leptopilina drosophilae; assembly: GCA_032873175.1. Classification (NCBI taxonomy): domain Eukaryota; kingdom Metazoa; phylum Arthropoda; class Insecta; order Hymenoptera; family Figitidae; genus Leptopilina; species Leptopilina drosophilae. The sequence goes on along the minus strand of JAVJHS010000542.1, from coordinate 13,046 downwards.
CGCTGCATGCGGACTCCATGCTTCTAACAGAGGAAAAGTTATTAAATCGAAAAACTCGTTGCGACTGATGCCCTCTCCTGCTGCTTTCCTGCAATTTCTGATGCTCCTTAGCGACTCCTACTTCTAATAGAACAAAAAGTTAATAAAACCCAAAAAATGCTACGTATTCCTACTAATAGCCTGCGACACTCCTGCTTCGCCTTTGATGCTCCTTCGACGACTCCTGCTTCATAACGATAAAAGACTAGTTAACGCGAAACCAAACAATCCTGCGTAATACCTGCTAATTGCCGCGGACTCCTGCTGTCCCTGTGACTCCTGTTTCCTCCTGATGCTCCCCTACGACTTTCTTCGACCCCCTCACTCCTGATAGCTCCTGCGACTCTTGCTCCGAATAGAAAAAAAAAACGATAACAAGTCCAAATAATTTTATTTTTTTTTTCAGCGTAATCCTACTCCTGATTGCGACCTGCCTGCTTCTAAGCAGAGGGAAAAGTTAATAAACGAAAACTCTTGCGACTGATACCACTCATCCTCTGCCCTAACGACTTCTGTTATCTAATAGAAAAAAAGTTAAACAAACCAAAAAATTCTGCTGGCTCCTGCTTCTAATAAGACAGACAAGTCTCAAAAAACTGATAATCTCGTTAACATTCCCACAAATAAAAAAGTTATGAAAACATTTCTATTTTTTATTAATATTATTCACTTTTTATTGTATTTCCATGATTTAAAGTATTTTTTGGTAAAAAATTTCAATGATATATATTGAATAAAATAGATTGTTTAACTTTGCTGATTCCTTAAAAAAATTTTTTTTTGTTTTTGGGTTTATAACTCTGAACCAAGCATTTTAGTAAAACGAATCACGCAAGCGTGAATAATTGTTTCTCAAATATATTTCAAGAAATAATAAGATAATAAATGAAAGGTGTGCTTGCAATTTAAAAAATTTATAATCTTTAATAAGTGGAAAATCGACCAGTTTCGTGGGATTTGCCCATATACTGACTCTCACTAAGGCTATTTAGGACAAAGTTGATTCATTTTTATAACTTTTAATCAAAACTCAGAAATTTGGAGTTTTCCACAAAATTGTTGTCTGGTGTTATTTCAGGAAGTTACCCTTGAAAAAAAAGACCAAAACCTCTATTTTTATAAATAATTGTTCTTCAAACCCGTTTATCAGCCTACATTGGAGTGTACACTTCAGGGTTCTAATTTGGGTCCCCTACTTTTTATCCTTCACATAAATGGACATCAAGGGGCATAATCCAAATACGCATAAATAATAATGGGTTCCTTTCTATACATATTGTTTTAATCAGATTGAAACGAATAGAAACTCGATTTTTACCTTCGATGGCAAGACAAACGTAATTTATGGCTTATAATTTTACATAATTACATAATTTTACATCTAGATTCTTCAATTCTAATAAGCTTTTTATTTGGTTCAACAATATTAAATATCTACTATGTAAAATTGCTCTATTATTTTGTCTGAAATTAAATTTGTGGTACCAAAAAGAGATCATCACGTTACCATGTACTAACCTTAATAATTTTAAATAAAGTTTATTCATCCATCAAAGAACCACGATATAGTAATATTAGGTAAATGGATACCTACACATAAAATAGTATATATATATTATATACTCCTTGTTACAAAAGGGATTTCTTTTAAACTCGTGTATGATTTTTAATAAATAAATATTTGTAAAAAAATGTAATAATAAAAATTCTAAAATGATATTTGATATCTAATGAAAAACAATTTTTTTTTTGGTGGCAACAGTGTGTAATGTAAACATTTTCAATGGACTTTAATGTTTTTGGTTTACAGATATTTAAATCATTATCACGTCTTAATTTTGTGCATAGCTTGTGTGTCTTAAATCTGGAACGTCATAATGGTTTCAAATGCCCTTAAATATAATGGATTGACTCTTTGTTATTTCACATCCCGTGTGGAAATCGCCCAGGTTTGCCAATTTTTGATTATTGGGCCTATAATAGTCCTAGCTTGGAATATACCTTATACTTTGGGCCTAGATTGGTTAATAGCTAGAACTTCTTGTTAGATTATAGGTTCAATGGAATAATGTTTCAAAATTTACTTAAAAATTATTGTATCACAGTAATTGTTTATGGTGTAAATTTTGAAGTAATATTTAAATATCCCATGACAAAGATGAGACCAATATTGAACTGAAAGTTTTACTCTCTAACTTTAAATCGGTAACAAAATTTGACTATAATTTATTTGCAGGAATTTTACTTAATTACTATTACCACAATTAAGTTACAGGTAATTAATAGAAAGATTACTGATTCAGATTAGTAAATATACAGGTTAGTTGATGATTCAATTTGTTGTATAAAAAATATTGCATTTCATCATCAAATTTACAATGTTAATCAGTTAAACCTTAAAGGTTATGTGGGTTTTTCCTAGCGCTACCAGCATAACCATTTACATTTAAAGTTGTATCAGTAATTTTGTAAAAATTAATAAACTTTCAATTTATTAGTTGAATCTAAATGTACTGATGGAGCTTAATAAACAGTTCTACTAATTTTAAAATTAAAGTGTTCAAAGTCAACATGAAAATGAAGAACAAATCTGTAATAAATGATAGCAGTTTTTTAATTGTTAGACGCAGCAAAGTTAACTGCAACCACTACATAAAAGATTTCTATTTTTTTACACTTTTAAAAATTTCTAAATTTTTGATAAAACTTTTTTTAATTTTCTTTAAATTCTCTCTGTTTTTGTAAAAAAATTTCATTTCATTTGTTAAAAGTACAGTTTTTGGATCTTAATATAATTCTATGTTTTTTATAGTTTAGGCCAAAGAATCCAAATTTTTCTTTAAAAAATTTTTGAAGACAATTTTTAAAGTTTGTCCCATATTATTTATTATCAATATAATTGTCTACCATCGAAACGTCGAGACAATTATATTTTGAATCATTATTGTTGAACAGGAACTTACAAATTGTCCCTGTTAAAATTTTGTAAAGAAAAAATTTTTTTTTTTATTTGGGATTTCTTTGGTCTAAACTATAAAACCAAAATTCATTTAAATTAAAAAAAGAAATTTTAATCATTATCATGAAATGTTCCATTTAACTTTATGCATCCACCCAACCTTGAAAAAACTGCGTATATTTTGAAGATTTATTTAAAGTTTTATGATTTTCTGGGATTAAATATTCGAGTGAATTAATTCAATAACAAATTTTAGATTAACGATATGACTGTCAAGTTAATTTATTTTTTTTTATTTTTTAGTGAAATGAGATAAAAAACTTAGGATTTTTTCCGTAACTATTGTCTTTTCCTCCCCAATTGAGCATTAACAAATATGTTAAGGAATTAAAGGAAATTTCAGTTTTATAGTTACAGTTAATGTATCCGTGAATGTATTAAATGCAACTCCTTTTTTTTCCGTATCGTGTGAGGCGTGGTTTTAGGTTTATCGGTCTACCGAATGTCATGGTCGTGCGTTCAACTCCCCAACGTTTGGTGGATTTTTCTCTGGTTAGTATATTAGGAATTAAATATTAATGAATTTACATGTGATCAAAAAATAGGTTAAAAAGGTGAAAAAAATAAACACACAGTAATAATAAGTGAGAATAAATAATTTTTTTAATAATAGTTTAATTAAACTGCTTCTTTTATTGGGCCCCCAAATACGATTCTCTTAGGTACGGGGGGGGGGTGTTATAAGAAGCGTGACGTGCCAATGTAGGCCCTACAAAAAATGTACAAGTTAGGCCTTAGTTAATAAATTGGAAAATCTAAGGTCGGGACTCAATAAAAGAGCCACATAGCACAACAATTACCACACGGGATGTTTAAAAAAATAGTATTAAATAAATAAAAATAATAAAGAAATAAAATATATAAAAATATTAATAAATAAAATATTTTTTCGTTTTTTATGCAGGTTTGAAAGAACTTGAAACAAAACCACCTAAAAGATGAACATCTTTTTCTATAGAATGCCGCCTCTAAACAGAAATATCCACTCATGGAGAAAATCAAAATAGTGGCACCCAAAAATAATTCTTCAAAAAGTAATTTATAATTATTTTAAATTAAGAGACTTAATTTTTTTAACAAATTTCAATTTTATGCAAAACACGAAAGACAAAGGACGTGACCGGCCGAAAAAAATGTAAAAATAAACAAAGAGGATAAACTTTTAAATACATTAACTTTATTATTTTTTATTTGAAGTAATGTAAAAATTAACAAATAAATAATTTTAAAGTTGTTTTTGCGTTAAGCCCTTCCTTCGTTTCAATGTAAATATAACAAATTGTCAAATACCTGTAACAATATTTTTGCTGTTTGTAATATAAAAAATCACTTTTAACTCTGTCAATTTAAATTAGCACAATAGTCTAATTATTGTATATAATAATATAATACTATTTTTATTAATTATCTTTCAAATTTGAAAACAGGATTATTTGAAGACGCAATCGAATTGGTCATCACTAGATGGTAACTCTTGATGAGGAAAAACTATAACTACAGGTATGAAAAAGATCCCATAAAAACTATTTTATACTTAAATTCAAATTGATTATTATTATTGGAAGCACGAGTAAAATTTTAAAATAGGTTATTTTAAATTCTTTTATATAAAGGACACTATTTATTAAATTATTCTTACAGTTCACAATTTTAAATGTAAAACCAATTATAAATGAACGACGTTTTTGATGCAAGAAACGAGCATAAGTCCCATAATTCGAAATTGTTTTAAGAATAAATAAAAACTTATTTTTCTTGTAAAATGTTAAAAGTTTTATTTTTTAAAATTCTGCTTTATTCGCTTTATATTTTACTAACCTATAAGTTAAAAAATCCAATGTGATTAGATTTATTATCTACAGTTCGGGTCCCCCCATACCTGTTAGATATCCAAACTGTATTATGCTTCTCAGTAGTGTTATATTTCCTTTATAACCTCCAAATATCAGAAGTTGTTGGGATGACGTCACGTTACGTCTCATCCAACTTACAGGGCCGTATTTCGTAACCTTATAGTCCAAGAAGAATTCATGAAGGTGTTGCATATAAAATAAAAATATAATTTAATAATTTTAATTAAAAAAATTCAATGAAAAACATATTAAAATTTTAAATTAAAAAAATCCAATGAAAAAATAAAAGTAAATTAGTTTTCCACGGCTACTTCTGAATCCTACACTTAAGGTGTGTATATTTTACGGCCCTGAAAAAAGGTGCGCAACAGGTATAATTTTTGGGACATAACAGTATTGAGTCCTGGAGGAGTGGAAAAATTTCTGGAAATGTAACAGTATGTGTGGAACCCGACTGTATTTAATATGAGAAATAAAAAAATAAATTAAACAGTTTGGACTTGTGCTTGTTTTCTGCACAAAATGAAATGAGAAAACACAGAAGAATTTATTGAATTCAGTAAAGTTATCAAAGTTTTATATTAAATAATTAAATAACACAATTATTTAAAATATTGAATTTGGATAATTTTTAGTAACATTTAATAAATAATAAAACTGTTTTTCAGGAATAAATTGTTAACCAATTTTCCAATATTTTCTAATTTTAAAAATAATTCTGATTTAATACTATCACTTTTCGCTTACCATTGAGTGTTTTTTTTATTTATAATTATAATATAAACTGTTTAGTATAAATTAATTTAAACCCCAGGGGATTAAAACACATAAAGAATATTACAAGTACACTATCTAACTTTATGCATGGGATTTGTGGCTGTTTTCAGCACGAAATGATATTTTAATTATCTTTTTAAGGGTTTAGGAAGTGTTTAGTCACTTATGTAAATATTTTACCCAGATATGGAAAGCTTCATTTTATAAGATAAATTTTCAATAAAAATAGTAATTTTCGGACAAAAATGGACTTATGCGGTTTCCTGAACAAAATGCTGCAAATAGAATAAGTGTAACTTTTTTTGTAAATTTTTCTCCAATGAATCGTTTTATGTTTGTGAAAAATTTTGCTTTTTGACAATGACATTCTCAAAGAAAATTAAGAATCTTTAAAAGTAAAATGTTATAGATATAATCTATTTTTAGAAAAAGTGAATATAACTTGAAGTAAATAATATTTTAAAAGTAGCTGAAAGAAACTGACTTACTAATTTGCAGATATACCTACTTTATTAATTGAGGCCTCGGATCAAAGAACCGACGCTTGTAAACGCACAGAAACATTGGCCCCGAAGCGTCGGTTCTGGTCGATTCTGAGCCTCAAATTAAAATAATTCTGTACCAATTTTACATAATTTTATGTTAGGGTGGTTCTTATTTGGGCGACGTATTTCCATAATCTTTGGTCTCAACAATCACACCACAAAAAATGTAATCAAGATATAAGAAAAACATGTTCCTAAAATGTTTGAAGCAAATTGAACCAATATTAACACGGTGCCTCTAGCCGATTGAAATTTTAAATAGAAAAATACATGTTTGAATTTCTTTCCTAGAAATCAAAAAAAAAATTCTAGCTTATACAAATTTATTTAAAATTCTCTGAACTTTGGGTTCTTTTAGTACATGATAAGAGGTGAAAACTTTCAATTTTTCCAAATTTTTTTTTGGAAAATTTGCTTCATTTACGAGCTATGATGAATATTCACCGCTATCACAGTATAACAGGGCCATATATTTAAACCATTAGATGGTTATAACATTTATTTATTCCTTTAAATTTGACGAAACTCTGTATCGGGGGGCATTTTTCGGGCTCGCTTGATTACGAAATCTGAGGTCATTTAACAAAAAAATTCAAAAATGCGGATCCAATAATGGGCCGAACATAACAATAAAAAATCGCTTCAATTCGGCTGATACTTGGTACTCCGGAGGTTTTTGGGGTCGCTGATTAACTACGAAATCCGAGGTTAGTTTTAAATAAAATCAAAATGGCGGTATCTAATATGGCGGACGATGAAAAATAAAAAGTCGTTCAATGGAACTGAAACTCGAGTACTCTGAGATTCTTGGTCGTCGCTGATTACAAATCATTTTGAAAAAAATTAAAAAACTCGAAATGTCGAAGCCAATTTTTTGTTTTTGTTTTTTTTTGTTTTTAAAAAACTTTTTTCGTTTCTTAATTTTTTATTTGCTTGTTTTGTTTGTTTGTAGTCTGTTTTCTGTGGCACATATTAACAATTTATATGAAATTCCAGAAAACATTTTTCTCCTCTTCTGAAAAACAGAAATACAGCCTTCTATGGCATTGCAAAATTTTTTTAATTTAAAATCTTTAGAAACGCCAAGAAGAGTAAGTATATATCCGCGGTTTTAGGCTCCGACAGTTCGAATTTTTTCAAAATGATTCGTTATCAACGACCCGTAGATGCCCTCCGAGTACCGAGTTTCAGTTCAATTGAACGACTTTTTATTTTTATATTCTGCCATATTGGATCCGCCATTTTAAATTTTTTCAATAATGACCTCAGATTCGGTAATCAGCGAGTGCCCGACAAACCCCCCGAGTACCGAGTTTTTCGTCAAATTTTAAAATGCATAAATTTAAAATGTATGCGATCTAAGGGTTAATGTAATAGTCCTGTTTTAACCTGTGATAGCGGCATATTCAATTCAAGCTTGTAATGGAGCAAATACTAAAAAAAAAAAAATTATGGAAAAATTGAAAGTTCTCAACCTCTTATCCTTGTACTAAAAGAACCCCACAAAGTTAAAAAATTTTAATAAATTTGTATAAGCTAGAAAAAACTCTTTGTGCATTTCTATGAAAAATTACACATATTTTCCATTTAAAATTCTTGTCGGACTTAGAGGCATGTGTCTAATATTGTTCGATTTCCTTTAAACTTGTCAGAAACATTTTTTTTATACCTTGATAAATTTTTTGGGATGAGACCGGATGATTTGGAAACTTCACCACCCAACCAACCAATAAGAACCACTCTAATCTACATAAACAAATTCCCAGGGTTATGTTATACATAACAGTGAAAATACATGTTTGGAAAAAATTAATGACATAATTTAATTTCAATTTAAACAACAAGATAAACGCATGGTAGTGGAGCAAGATAGGGAAGTTTAAATATTGTTTTAATATGTTCAGAAGTCACAGTGCGTTTACATTTTTAAATAGATCATTTGATTACAAATTAATTATCAAAACGTGAGAAACTTAATCTATTTTTTCAACATATAATTAAAAAACGTTTAAGAATACTCGACAATTACAAAAATCATTTCCTATGCTTATTGAATAAATGAATATTTTCTTTTTTAAATAAATTTTATCTTTTAAAAATTGCTAAAAGCCGCATGTTCGATTTTATATCAATAACTTAAATCCTCTTTGTCTTAAAAGAAATGGTAATTCAAAATAAAAGTTGCATAGAAAAGGATATTTCATTGTTCATCACGCAAGTACTCAATTTTTATAAAATGTTAGCAAAATATTAAAAACGTACAAAATGTAAAAATATGTTTAATTAAAAAATAGTCAATATGCTTGCAAAGTTGCAAATTGCAAGCTTATATATACGGCTTTTGCAACTGGTTACTATCCAAAAAAGCGCCAAACCCCTAAAAACACGTTCTTTCTTCTAACCGTTTTTTAATTATTACACAAATTTTACTGAGTCCCTAAAAGAATGAATTTGTATTGTTAGCCATCAACAAACAGGAATTATTTAGTTATCTCAACAAACGTTTAGTTTAGAACCAGTGGAGATCTATGGTTTCCATAAAGGGTACATTATTGAAAATCGGTACGCACTTAATGAACTATGAAATTTCGTTTCAAATGTCATTTCTATTTCCAATAATACTTTTTATTCTATTAATGACTATCTATATTTCTATTTCCTATTAATAACTTATGACTCCGTTATTTAGGGAATTATTCCAAACGTCGCGAGGAAGTTTGGTTGATTCATCCTGAAAACATTTCCCAAAAGCAATTATGATACCAGTGTCCAATCAAGATTCTAAAAGTAAGTCCAACTTATACACGTAATAAAATAACAGCACAGGGGGAAAAAAATCTCGACTTAAAAATGAGCCTCAATTTTTAAGCCATAATTAAGTTAGGGGTAGACCGGGGCGTAAATGGCTAAGGGGGTGTAATGGATAATTGTAATTTATTTAAAATTGGTAAATCAAAAATAATTTCGCTCTATAGACAAGTTTATTATACTTTGGTATACTGCAACTTTGTTACGAAGTTTCAATAATATTTATTCACTATTGTAAGAAAATATAATAAAAAAACATTTTTTGGACTATACGAAAGTACACTTACTTTTCAAAACTTTCATTTTTTCGTTCTCATTTTTTTCAAAAATAGCTTTAAAAACAAAAATCAAATTGGTTTGAGCTTGATACATTATGTTTTTAAGGGCCAATTGGAGGAATTTTTTCATTTACACTTTTCTTGTCATTGATAGAAAATTACAAAATATTGTCAAGTAAACCCTGGGGCGTAATGGCTAGTTTTTCCCGGGGCGCGATGTAAAAGTTGCACCGCGCACTGTAATAAGTAGAATCCAGGATAAAGTAAAATTTTTTTTTTAATTTATTCTTTTTTTGTGTCTTCGCAAATTTTAACCTTAAAAACAAAATATGACTTCTGCGGTTTTTTTCTGATTTATTACTAGACAAAGAAAAGTATTTTCGAAAATTCTTATTTAATTGTTATCATTTTATAAATTATAATAAATTTACTATACAGGTTACTTACTTTTTAAAAATTACTAAAAATGTTAAACTTCTTGATTTGTGATTTTCTTATATTTATACTTTAAAAAATAACCAAAGCATATTTTTTTTCATTTGTGAGTACTGTAAAAAGCAAATAATTTTTCTTGTTTACTTAAGACAGAAATAAGTATTTTAAAAATCCTTATTTAATATGTTATCATTTAATGAAATTAGATTAAATTTACTATAAAATTACTTACTTGTATTAAAGATTAAAGAGAAAGATGCAACTTCTGATTTGTAATTTTTGTAATATTTTTATTTGTAATAAAAAAACCGAAGAATACGTCTTTAGAAAATAATGGGTAGTTATATTTTTTGATCTTTTTTTCTATACAATAATTATATTTATAACATTTTTTATATCAAATTATTTCACAAACCTTTAATTATTAAATCTACAATATATAATAAAGATTTGAGGCCGTAAAATTTTAATTTTCACTCATTATTCATTACGCCCCGGTGAGAAAATAATCCAATACGCCCCGGCCTGGGGCGTTTTGGATAGCTTTGCATTGCTCCAGAAAACTTATTGTAGAAAAAAAACACTGAGTCATATCGAGACGTTTTTTTTTTAAAAGAAAGCTGAGATACCAGAAAAAGTAACTTTTCCAGAAAGAAAAACATTACATTCAAACAAAAAGTGGCCGAGAAAAAGCACAAAGAGTTAAAAGTTAGCCATTACGCCCCGGTCTCCCCTATATTTACACACAAATTTTTTTATATTCATGGCCAGAATGTGATGATTAAGTGAAAGGGAAGAACGGGGGTTGAATGTGACGGGGGTAAAACGTGTCGTTATATTATAATATCAAAAACAAAAAAAGATTTTTTAAAAAAATTCAAAATAAGAGAAGTAGTGCTTAGCGCGTGAACAATACTTCCCTCATTTGAATTTTTTTAAAAACCTTTTTCTTTTTGATATTATAATTGAACGGCACTTTTCAACACCGCTCTCCCCTACTGGCCTTCCGACACATTTCTAAATTTTTTAGAGTACAGGTAATTTTTATGTGTTGCAACAACTTTATTAATTTGTTTAGATATATTTTAAAGAATCTGTAAAGGTTATTTTACAATTGAAATAGTATTGTGCTTATTGATTATTAATTAACTAAGCGCCATTCGCAGAAAAGTAGGGAAGACGGTAAATCAATCACTTATTGGTCAGATAGATTAAATAATAAATTATTCTCTAAATTCAGGTTAATTTATCATTCATTTGAAATCTTATCATTTCTACTGAACACAATAAAAAATAATTTGTTGATTAATCTTTTTTAGTTTTTACTTATAGGTAATTTTTAATACACATATACAAAATTTTCAAAAAAATCGCAATTTTCCATTTTAAATTCGGTCACTTGATTTTTTCAAGACGGAACTTTTTTATTTTTGAAATATTAAAATTTTGTCTTATTTTCGTTTAAGACTTTAGTCTTAAATATCATTTTATTATTAATAAATAATGAGTTTTATAAACAATAAATACTTGGGCTTAATAATAATGAATATAGGTTTAATTAATTACAACTATGGATTTTAAAATAATATTATAATTCATTAAAAGAAAGTGAAATAGTGGTTACAATTTTAGATTTAACAAAACCATAAAAGTTATTATTCTTAAAAAATAGTAGGTAAAATTATTTTATTCTAAAATAAAAAATTTAAAACTAAGTGACCGACTATTATCCGGAATTTACCCTGAATGTGGTTCCCTTAAATTTAGAATAAAAATGAAATCTTTTTGGAAATTGAGCAAAACTATATACTGTACTTACGAAAAAGGACATTCCATTGCATAAAAAAATAAATTAAGAATGAAAAAATAATTATCGAAAAACTTAAAATACAAAGAAACATTTTTTTCCGACACCTATAAAACACTTGATCGTCTCTGATTCCAGTTTTGAATTGATGATACTAAGTGAAAGTTTTGTTAACATAAATTATAATAATATCACAATATCACCTAAAGTTGAGTTTTATAGCGTCAAATCGCTAGTAACTGGATTTACCCTGTGGCCAGCCTTTACCACGGTCTCCCTTAAATATGATTTCTAACAAAAATACGTGGCTTTTAAAAAGATTGAGGACAAACAAACCATGTTTTCCACAAAGAATGCCAAATTTAGGGTCATTATCAGAAAAAAGGGGTGTGGTACTACTATGGTGTTTCTAATAATAATGTTCTATTAATTACATTTAAAAAACACCATTATGCATTTTTAAATACAATTTTCTCTCATTAATTACAGATAAAATCCAATACAATCATCAAAGAAAAGAAAAGTTTGTCAAGAAGATTGCCACACGTGTAAGTAATTTTTAGGTTTTGTAGACAACTGAATGAACATTATATTTTAAAAAATTAATTTAAATTTATACATTTCTTAAACTTTCAATAGGGAATCAGGTTTATCTTTTATATTATTTTGTCGATCATGAATTAAAAAATTTAGTACAATTTTAAAAAATAATAATTTTTTGTGAATATGATCTATTTTATTAAATACTTATGCTTACTGTAAATTCGAAAAAGTAAAATTTGACATAAGTGATAATAATTTTTTAACAAAATAATTTAGATACTCCTAATATTTTTAATACCTATTTTTTTAAAGAGATAAACTTAAAAATTCCTTAAGTATAATATGTAAGATTCTCGAATCATCAAGGACTCTAATATGATTAATGTTTAAATGAGGCGCATGATTATTCTCCAAGATGGTTCTTTTGATCGAACTGACATTTTACCTACATCAGGCTTTACAGTATTTCCCCTATTTTCTCTATTTAAAAAAAATGCACCCTTTTCCATCAATATCCCCTATTTTTTACTCCTTTATCCCTATTTTGTGTTTTTGCAAATTGTTGTTAGTTGCAAAAAATTTGCAGTTTGCCTAAATTGTCCAATTTATTATTTAAGTATATATGTGCAGAGGTTTTCAAATTGTTTATTTTTTTAGGTAAATTGTTCCACAATGATGAAAATAACAAATGACTGTGGAAGAAAATTCAATCGCAAAACCAACATGATTTAAATGTAAGAGATGAGATTGGAAGTTCAAAATGAAAAAATGAAAAAAATAATAAGAAATGTTGCCGGAAAATTCCACTGCAGACAATTGAGGAATTTGATGAATTCGAGAAATTGAATAAGCACGAACCATTTAAGCTCTACAAAAAGTTTGTTAAGTAAAAATTTTGAAACTTATAAAAACAAACAGTAACTTAAATACAAAAATTTGATT